>NQII01005926.1:80575-132045 GCA_002778355.1 Clitarchus hookeri
ATATATATATATATATATATATATATATATATATATAGATTATTCTCACCCAGTTCAACGTTTTCGAGGAAATTTGTCAAAATTGGGCAGATTAGCACTATTTATAGGTACAACGTCATTGCGCTATTACTGTAATTTTACGGTTCGAAGCATTATTTAAATAAACAGCCCGTAAACGAAAAACTAGAGTGAATTTAAGGATCGTTGTGTTTAATGGTTTTATTACTTTATTAGTTGATTAAATTGGATATTCTGTATTTTCCTTTCGTCGGCTGGCTCTAGTTGTCTATCTCAACAATGAGTTTCGTACTGATGTGTCTGTTTTCAACGAAGACAAACACTATAGCAGTGAAATTATTGTTTACCTCCCACCTCCGAGAAATTTAAGTTGCAAACGTTGTTAGTAGCTGGATGTAGTTGGTTCAAACACAGTGTCATGACAGGGAGCCCGGGAGACAGAACCATTCCATTACTCATGAACCCATAATATGGAGGAATGACTCCTTTTTGAGCAATGAGGTATTGGGGGGTTGTCTCAGAGTCCACCCAAATTCCTGCCACGTTGCCGCGACTGGTCCCTCCTTCATGCTCTTGCATTCCATGCTAAAGTTATTTATCCGGGTCTTCCCAAATTTGGTATATTTGGTATATTTACAGTCCACCCATATATTATATTTTACTGCACCTTCCTTTTCCATCTCGTATGTAAGTTGATCTATAATATTCTGTTTTATATGCTTAAGATATGTACAGATATTATCAACCATACCTGATGAATAAGATGCGACATAAGTCTTCATAAGACCTTGGAATGCAGATTCTTTCAGTATAAATACATTCTCGTTTGGTAAATTTCGAACAGATACAGGTGTAGGTGCTTTATATGTACACATTTTGGTATGGTTGTAATACGAATCGCGACATAGTTGTGTATTTCGAGTCGCATGCTGTCTGAAGCACCTGTTACTTCATAACATGAGAATTCACGACCACACTTATAGCAACAAGTAGTATAGTAAGCCCATTGCCTCTTCTTCAAACATTTTCCAGATTTCTCATGTTGACGAGCATTGCAAATTTTACTAAAGGTCTTGCTGCAGTAGTAACATGAATGTCATGATGGCTCTGGTGAACTCTTCATGTCCAGTTCTGATGGTGACAGCGCGCCGGTATCCAATGCAGCAGGTGTCTGCCCTTCACATGTTTTTTTTTCACATGTAGGCAATACACTACGTCTCTTAGCTGGCACAGGAGAGAGTCCCTCACACTTTGCAAGACGTATTTTTAAGTTATCGCGTCGTCCAAATTGAGACTTGCACTGTTCACATGTTAAGGTAGATTGCTTCATGTTCATAGTACAAGCAGTTTCATGTCGCCGGGCATGACAGCTCTTAGTAAATGGCTTCTTGCAGAAACAGCACAAATGGCTTTCTGCCGTATTTTCCATCTTCGCTCGAGACGATGTACACTCTTCGAAATTCGAATCGAATAACAACTAAGACGATTCCATTTCTTTCACACACACACATAGATATATTTATATATGCATATCTTCATATTTCATCAGTGGGATTTAAGCTTTTTTATGCATTCTATAATCGTCAATTAAGCTAGCTAGCATATCTAGTTTGCTATGCCGCCATACAGCTGCAAGTTTTTTCCCCACAGTTCCTTGAAAGGTTTATACTTTCTCTTCAAATCGAGGCAAAACACTTTAACAATAAACCCGACTTCTCTCCACCGCTACACAGCATTTTACATCTCTCATGACTTTCGTGCGTTGCTACTTTTACTAAAGATCTTACCACAATAGCAACATTGTTTCCTACATGTCGGTGACGGATTGTGTTCATTGTTCACATGAAGGTCAGAAATTGGTGATGTAGGTGTACCAGCACTTCGTACAGCAGAAACCGGATCGTCACATGTTTGTAATGCTGTCAATATACTTAGTTGCTTAGTATGTAAAGGAAAAAGGTCTTTACACTTTTTCATATGTAGGTTTAAACTACCTGTACGAGTGACTACACCTTGACACATATCACATCGATAGCTTGTGCGACGCGGATTCAGCTTACATTTATGCTTGATATGTCTCTTCACATTGTAGGCGTATGAAAATGTCATGTTACAGTAGTGACATGGATGACTAGGAGATGTGACTGNGTCTCTTCACATTGTAGGCGTATGAAAATGTCATGTTACAGTAGTGACATGGATGACTAGGAGATGTGACTGATCCGCCCGTTGTTTCTTCGGTAGGGTGTGATGACTTAAACGATGTTGATGGTCCCGAATTTTCTTTCGCAGGTATCTTCCCATCACCAGTTTCCTTTACCCTCAGCAAATACTGATTGCCGTGTTGAGGAAGGAGAGCTTCGCATGTTGCGCTATGCCTTTTTAAGCTATCAAGTCTTCGAAAATATGATTTGCACTTTTCACATGATAAGATAATGCATTTCATATTTTGTTGGCATCTAGTCTCGTGTCGACGAGTATGACAACTTTTAGAAAATGTCTTCTTACAGTAGCAACACAAATAACTCTCCCGATTCGTTTCCTTCATGGAAAACACAGCAGTGTTCACTCTTCGAAGTCTGATTAGTAACTGAGACAGTCAGTGTATACTACAACCATAACTGTTACCTTTGGATGATTACATGTGCCCTTGACCTTAACCTGACCTTTGGAAGACGATATGCTGANACAACCATAACTGTTACCTTTGGATGATTACATGTGCCCTTGACCTTAACCTGACCTTTGGAAGACGATATGCTGAACTTATGTTTACGGATTAAATAATAAAAACTTCAATTATACTAACATTATATGATGATTTGTACATTCAGACCATGGAGCGTGGGTGATGTAGAATACAACACAGTGCGCGATGTACTTAGCTCAATGTTAAACGAGAGCGATACGGTCTTCATAGCCGGGCGCAAGAGAAGAAGCAACACTTAAGCACATATTGCGCCAAGACAATGAAAACTCTGTGATCTCCAAACAGAGGCTTGCTGTNGAGAAGAAGCAACACTTAAGCACATATTGCGCCAAGACAATGAAAACTCTGTGATCTCCAAACAGAGGCTTGCTGTCCTTCGTTTAGAAGGTTGAGAAAACTATATGTAAAAATTAACAAGTTGTCCACGTGTGTGCCGCTTGCAGCCGAGGTCTCGCGTGTCCTTGCCTGCATGCTCTGTTGTAACGACGGCGGTGGGAGGCGGCTGGGCGATGGTGTGTGAAACTTATTTCTCGGCGAGTCGCTGGCATCGCGCACAGCTTGGCTGTAGTGTAGTGTTAATATTTCCGACACTCGCTCTAAAGTGTGTGTGTGTGTGTGTGTGTGCCGCCTCGGTACAAAAACGTATTCCTCGGTGGAGCCGCGCAAATCATGCGTGGAAAATCACTCGTTGCCTGGGGCTATCGGTGTCGAAAAACAATTTCTCAGGACGTCGCCAATGCCTGGGGGGTTAGTAATTTTAATCATACTACGTGACATATTTTATATATATATATATATATATATATATATATACATATATATTTCCGAAACTCACGTCGGCGGCTGGGATGTGCGTAATAAAACGACTTTCTAAACAACGGAGGGGTCTGCTGTACGTGTGTAAGTATGAAGGACTTTAAGCATAATCGGATTTGGGAAGACTCTGAGATCACCCTCCCAGCTTAGCATGCACAATATATATACTTCCATCACTCTCGCGCCGAGAGGAGTGACGGTATATTCATTTAACGTATTTTTTCTCTCTCTCGACGAGACAGGGGCTGTAACAGAATATTATTATTATTTTTAAAAAATCTAGTTTGTTTTTTAAATACTTCCACTTCGGACACGACTCAGCTACCACGGAACCCCTCCCCTGTGAATGCAAGAGCGTGAATTTTAACATGTCCGCCCTATCCGTTGCATCACCTGGGCACCCCTTGGAATGTGAGAGCTACTTTTCATATTTTTTAAATATGTATTTCCGAAACTCACGTCGGGGGCTAGGATGTGCGTAATAAAACGACTTTCTAAGCATTGTATCAGTTAGTATCTCGTTAAGCGTCGTTGGAGCACGACCGACAACGGACGGGTCTGCTGTGCGTGTAGGAGTGTGTACATGAATTTTTTTTGCGTACCGACTGTCTGAGAGTACTGCCTGACGTCGTGAGCGTACAGCATATGTGAAACGTATTTCTCGGGAGGAGTCGCGCACAGCCGGGCTGTTGCAAAACTAATCATCATACTACTTTACATATTGTTTTTAATATTTCCGAACTTCACGACGGGCTGTGTGTAGCAAAAGGAAAATACTATTACTTAAAATATAAATTTCCATCACCTACGCCGCGCTGTAAATAAACACCGTATTTCTCTCCACGAGTCGGGGCCCCCCGCGTTGTTTTCATGGCAGGGGCCTGGGACTGTAACAGAAACATTAATTATTTAGACAAATTATTTGAATTACTTTTCCAGTGTTGCCCACGCCTATATGTGTGTATCATCTCGGTAAAAACTTATTTCTCGGCGGGAGCCGCGCACATCCTGTGTGTAAAATCACTCGTTGCCTGGGGCTATGGGCGTCGATGCTGGGACACGCGGACTTCGTCTTAGGGAGCCGCCTGAGGCTATGTCTATCCATCGCTTCACCGCGGCACACAAGAAGCGCGTCGTCGTCTATCCTCCACTTCACCGCGGCACCCCTCGCTATTGAATGTGAGAGCATGACGGGAAAACTCTGAGAAAATTTGGGAAGACTCGGAGAAATCCCTTTAGTATATAATGCAAGAGCATGAAGGAGGGACCAGTCGCGGAAATGTGGTAGGGATAGGGTAGACTCTGAGACAACCTCTCAATCCCTCATTTCTGACAATGGAGTCACTCCTCCATATTGTGGGGTCATGAGTAATGGAATGTAAGAGCATAATGTTTGACGTTTCGTCTATCCTATGCATCAGGGATTTGGGCAGTATCGGGGAAAACACCCCAATCCCTCATTGCCCAAAAAGGAGTCATTCCTCCATACTGTGGAGTCATGCCCAAGGCTATGTCATGGCGTCGTGGTGGGCACTATTTCCCAAAATCACGCTTTGTCTGGGGCTATGGGCGTCGACGGGGAAGACTCAGAGAAAACCCTTTCGTGTTTAAAAATTAATTTTTGAAAAAATATTTTTTTTTGCCAAAATTAGGAAAATTTCGGAAATTTTTGGAATTTTGGAAAATCTTGGTACTGGCTGCCAAGATAGCCACCATAGAAGTGGAATGCAAAAGCATGAGGTTTGTCATTTCCTTGGTAAGCTTCTGGCTCCCGGACTCCCTGTCATGACGCTGTCTTTGAACCAACTATATCTAGCTACTGTGGTTACTTCTCCATGCACAACAAACAGTGACGGAGGACTCTGCATTTCAGCTACCGTGACGTCGACTGCTCGAGTGCTCGACTACGCAGAAGACTGTTAGGTCGAGTGTGCAGCTCACTATAGCCGTCTAACTGTCCTGCCCCTAGATAACAACCATTATGATTTTGATGCTGGTCAAGTTAAAAGCCATATTATCAGTTTAAAAATAAGCTACTAAAAATATCGGATTATAACTGTTTCGGAGACACGTCTGTGGGTGTTACGTCAATACGTCTGCGTCAGTAGGTAATACTTTATTTGGCATGTGGAAATTATAAGAGAATAACGAAATTAACATTTGGGTTTTATGGCTTAAATGAGGAGTAACAATGTTATGGGCAGTAACGATGAAGAACGGAGGTCTACTGAGTATCTACGGATAATTGATAAGAAGGTGGAGCGTGTCATATGAAATAATGAGTGAGGGTATGAGACGAACATAATGTTTAAAAAGGGTGTAAATGAAAATGGGGGTAATTAATTGGTTAATTAGAATGTATTCTAATTAAATATTTTTATTTCAATGTCAACCCAAGGATACTCGGAAGTCAAGGTCACCTGGCGTAATTTTAAAGTACACGCACCCAATATAACCTCATATTATCTGAAATGAGAGAGAATTAATTATTTATTAAAGGACAGTCCTCATCCTCGCATAGGACTGATATTTTAGAACACAGCTATTTATACTAGTCGTAAAATTATCTTCATGTGAACACAACACCTCTAAGCCTATAGAAAAATGTGATTCTTTTCAAAAATAATATATGGCCTTTCAAAAATGTGGATTCCATTTACAGAAATATTTTGTTTTCAAGTAGGATTGTTTATCCGGTTAACTGTTTCGTTACTTCAATTACTCACTGAGTTAAATACACAAATTCAGTTCTTTACACAAAACGTCTTGTTAACTTAAAAAATACAAGATGAAAAGAGTACTCGTACAGTTTCTGAAAATGGCGATATAGGCGCTATTGGTGCGATAAATGCTTAAATTTTAATTTGCCATACACAAAAATATATAGTAATCCATGTGAAGCAACAATTCTGTTCGTCCCGAACAGACTCTGCCACATCTGGTCATTCGTAGTGTCCCAGTAGGTCGATGTGGACAACCTGCTTCGCCCGAGAGCCTCGACGACAAATTCGAAAGACCACATCATAGATATTATTCAGAATACTGTAGGGGCCTACCCAAAATTGTCTGTAGCTTCGAGCAGTACCCTTTTCTCCTCTGTGGGTTTTACAGCTACACCAGCTGTCCTTCTTGAAATACCTGGTTTGACATTTTTCTATCATACCGCGTCTTGGTCTTGTCACTATTTATTATGAGGTGCTCTCGAGCAAAATCATACCTGCAAATGTTTGTTACGAGATTCGCTGACCATAATCAGGGGCTACGGCTTCCTCTTCTGTTGGTTGGCAAAAAAAAAAAAGTCACGAGGGAGGCGTAGCTCTTTTCCAAACAGCATCCCTGATGGTGTTACTCTTGTGGACTCGTGAACTGCTGAGAGGTAAGCAAGAAGAAACAATGGCACCATAGAAACCCAGTTCTGTTGGTTGTCTGCCACAAAGATCGACAGGATTTGCTGAAGAGTGTGGTTGAGCCTCTCAACCATTCCATACAACTGAGGGTGTAAGGCTGTAGTCCTAGTCTTTCTCATCCCCAGAATTTTAATCACCTCCTGGAAGTTTGAAGATTAAAAGTTTCTTCCCTGATCGGAATTGAGTTCTAGTGGCACCTCAAACCTCGAGAAGACATGCTCTATGAGTGCACCAGCCACAGTTCGCGCTTCCTGGTTGGGGAATGACCACAGGCCACTTAAAAAAGTAATCTTGGGCCACCAGTAGATACCGATTACCTATCTCTGTGACAGGCATGGGGCCCAGAATATCTACTGCCATCCTCTCGAATAGAGCTCCGGCATTGTATTTCTGGAGGTGAAATTGTCCCGTTGTCCTTCTGCCGTTCCTCGCAGTGCAGATGTCGCACATTCAGCACTACTTCTCAACATCTTCCTGACAATGAAGCCAGTAGAATCTCAGTCTAACATTGTCAAGGGTCTTATTAACATCAAAGGGCCCACTGGCTGCCGCATTATACAGTTCCTTTCAGACTTCAGGAATCCTGTATTCTGGGAGGACCAAATGTAACCGTGTATGTTTTCCATCATTACTTTCCCAGTTTCTGTCAAGTATGACATTCTATAGTACGAGGGAATTCCATTGTGCACAGTATGATTTGACTGCTGCACTCAGACTAGAAATATATTCTTATTTCGATCGACACCGAGCTTCTTTCCAATTTAATAATAGCTGCAAAGTGGGATCATTCAGCTGATCTTTCCTTATTACCTCATCACTCCAGGTAGGTGACCCATCTCAATATAAAGAACCTTGCATTCTTGTCCTCCGTACCTTCGGCGATTCACCACTCTTTGCTTCCTGGTGTTCACAATGCCCACAAAATGGATCACATGACCTCCCAGACGGTGCATCTGCATTCCTGTGAAGGTGTCCAGATCTGTGCTGTATTTCAAAGACATATTAGTGAAGATGCTGTATCCACCCAACTATTTTACCTTCGTGGTTATTGAAATTTAGTATCCAGCATAATGAAGCATGGCTGGTGCTTATAATAAAATGTCTGCCATAAAGGTAGGGGTGGAAGTATGAAATTGCTTTCACCTTGACCAGAAGCTCCATGCATGTATAACAGTAATTTCTCTCAGGTTAATGCAGTACCTTACTGAGGTATTCTAGTGGTTTTTAATTCATATCTTGAACCTGAGATAACAAAACTCCAATGCCCACATCACTAGCATCAGTGTCCAAAACGAATATGCATTTTCAAACTCAGTGGTCCAATGAAATCTCCATTTCGCCACAGTCAGTTCATGTAGTGGCTTGGTGATCGTGGCAAACCTAGGTACAAATCGATAGTAATAGTCACATAATCCCAGAAAACTACGCACTTCAGTTTTGTCAGTTGGTGTGGCAAAATTTCTCGTTGAATTGGTCTTCTCGGGATCTGTTTAGACTCCATAGGCTGACACTACACTTCCCAAGAAATTAATCTTTTGGAACAGGTGCACTTATTAGGAACCAGTTTCAAGTTTTCTACGGCCGCTTTCTGGAATACAGAGTCTAGGCATGTTTGGTGCACTTGAATGTCATCTAGGTAAACCTAACAAATATTTAAAAGGCAAAACTTTTTCCATCAGGCATTCGAAGATGGAAGGGACATTACATAGCACAAAAGGGATAACTTTGAACTGCCAGGTTCCTTTTCCTTGGGCACAAAATGCAGTCTTCTCTTGGTCCTCTGGAATCAACTCGCACTGCCAGTACCAAATCTTTATGTCCAAAGTAGAAATCAGTGCGAACCTGCTAAGCTTTTCAATGTGTCATCAGTCCTTGGAAGTATATAAGAGTATTTCTGGGTCACATTATTAAGCTGGCGATAATGTACACAAAACCACATGGAGCCATATATATATTCTTAACAAGTGCAATGGGTGACGACCATGGGCTAGCCAATAGTTCTATCACATCTAACAATCTTATTTCCTTCAGAATTCCCGCAACTGCCCCATGCGAAGCTAATGGCAGTCGTCTTGGTGGTTGCTTTATGGGCCTGGCATCTCCTGTATCAATGTGGTGGCAGGTCACGTTTGTCCTTTTTAAGGTCATTCGGTCCAAAGTATAAGGCATCTCTATTTCTCGGCAGTAATTCAGAGACAGCCTTCTCCTGGCACCAGTCAGAGATTTTTTTTTGATCGTACTAGCAGTTTATCCAGTACTTCTGGTAGATGACATTCTGTTTGTTCTACTCTAGAATATTCTGGAACATTTGGAAGTATCTGTGTGACCTGCTTGCAAACACCTATTACGACTCCCTCTTCAAGACGGATGTCACTATGGTACAAATTCGTCATTCTAACTCGAAAGTTGTTAGAATTAGAAGAGACTAAATTCATTGCTACAATGTATTTATCTGGCAGAATGCCAACCTACTCTGCTGGCTCAATTAGACTCAAACAACTGACAAATTTTTCTTGATGTCTGCCTGTAATGACAATTTCACTAGAAGTAGTCAAATAGCACCGTTCCATGCTGTCGTCGGGCGATCACTGGGGGAAAGGCCCGAGGCTGCCTGGCCTTACTTCTGTTATGGTCGCCCCAGAGTCTACAACCATCTGGCAAGGAACATCATTCAGGCTCCCCTCAAACAGTATTGCATTCCAATCCTGTTTCACAAACCGTACATGTAATAACGTTGGGGTCCAGAAGTCACCGATCTTCGCCCCCCAAAATCGGTGTTTCCTATTTTTCCGCATGTGTTGTATTCTCACCTGCCTCTCGCTGCCTCTTTTCTCGCTGCTACTTCTGTTGCTGCTGTTGTTGTGGACAGTAGGCTCTCAGGTGCCGTGGCTGTCCATATGACCAACACTCAGGCAGTTTAGGTGGAGAGCGGCGAAGATCTGTTGCACGAACCCTGGAAGCGATGTTTCTTATGGCCGTNATTGTTGCACGAACCATGGAAGCGATGTTTCTTATGGCCGTCTGCATCTCCTTCAGCGTCTTCGATATTCTGTCTTCGTCGTCTTTGTTCAGCGTCACTGCCTGTACCAGACGACGCGGTGGGACCCCCTGTCTTGCTGACCCCACCTCCAGTGCTTGGGCAAGAGCCTCAAAGTAGAAATTTAGCAGGGCTTCAGAAAAGTTCGAAGTAACTGCGAATGGACTGTAGTGAAACCTACTATATTTACAGCAACACGAACAGCGCCTGAAATCATAGACCAACACCCGTTAGAGGATATTGTACTACACATGCTCTTAGTGACGTAACTAATACGTCTACGTTTCTTGCTAGTACTGAACGAAATTCATAGCCAACATGTGCTGCATGATGTGTAAAAGAAATAAGTTAATTTAATTTTGTTAGGATTGGTATTTTGATCAAAAAATAAATAATTTTACTTTTTAAAATACATTCTTTTCACAAAAATTACAAAACGGATATTTTTACAGAATTAAGTCAACTAATGTATCAAACAAAGCAAGATAATTAATTTAAAACACGGAAATGTTAACCAAAAAGTGATATATTTTAAGTTAGACTGCCTTCACAAATGCACTGTAACTTATAAACATGTTCTATTATAATCGTGTATTACTTAGATTTTCTAAAAAAAAGAATATCCATAAACGTATCATAGACATCTTATAAATCCTTTCAAGTGACGTTACTTGAAACTGTTTGATACGTTTCGTCGAAACCGGCGATATAGGCGATTATAATCGGTAAGAAAAACATGTGCTCGTGAGTGTTATCGCGACGCCATGTTGCTGACCACTCCCACGCTTTCGAAAGCAGTGCTTTCCAATATTGTTTGGAGCGCAAACTCTTTAATGTACGTTCGTTCCCGTGAGCAAGTGCGCCACATTTAATTCGCTAAACAGTCAATGTGCGAGTCACTGAGGATAATATAATTAAGCTACAATTTGAAAGAAACTGGAGACGATTATCATTTACGCTGTTCTCAGTAACGTTCTTTAACATAATTTATTATTTTCCATTCAGCAAGAAAGAAGGATGCCTTTTATCTTCGGCATAATCACAGTGCAATTTAGGGGAGCGAAGATCTTCGACCATACATGAGATAAGATAGGTGATTGCGTGATTTTTTTTTTAAACACGTTCAATAGGGTGGCAAATTAACCATTTTATAGCTATTATTAACTGCAGAAGGTTAAGCCAAACTTTACAGCGCTGTCTAAGAGTTTTTAAAACACTGCTGGAATGAATAGAAGAAGATTTTTGGACATTCGTCATTGCGATGCAGATGTCTGGCATGGAAAAACATTCGCAACGGCGAATGTCCAAAAATATCAATTTAGTCATTCACCCCCATTGCACTATTCACTCAAAGATCAGTGCTGTAATGTTTTGCGTAAAATACGAAATAGTTTTTTCTTGCTTTTCGGCATTCAACTCAAAAAGAGTCGTTAGTGGCAAAGTAAACAACACTTGGGGCTAACAGTAAGCGAGAGAAGGCCCGAGATGTTACGATGTTATAATATAATATTACCTCTTCCATGAAACCGACAAAGAAGCTGTGCGAAACACATTACTGCATGACTACATTGCACAAGACGGTGAAACACTGCCCCACCTCAGCTGACCAAGATCTTTGTTTCACAACACAGCTTAGTAAGAAATAGCACAGACTACTCCATGTATACAAACGGGAAGGCAGTGGTCAATGACGTGTATTTTGAAAGTACGCTGATCAAACAAGAGTATATACACGGCTGGAGATTGTCATGCAGTCCACGCACTCAGGCCCGCACGTGGCGTGCTTTGGCACATGATGACGTCACTGCCGGCCCATGTGGTGGAGGGCAGCCTCGTGAGACATGACGCAGGCGCAACCTTGCCCCTGACCTACGACACTGCTGGAGAACCCTGTCTGTGACTTCTGCCAAGATAACGACACTCCCGCTGTGCGCTTCTCTCTGACGTAAAAGTATACAATGCTTCCCCACATTTCCATATCTTTCCTAGGGTACACATTTTAATCTTGTAGTATGAAATGATGCATTACAGTTATATACAAGAAAATAGTTTCCAATAGAACTTACGTAATTTGATTTTAAACTCATAGAAGATATAAAATTATGAAACATAAGTAGTACAACATCTTTTTCATATAACAATTAGGGCACTGACGATATACTTAAATTATATCTTTAAGAAACTATGGAGTGTCGTTCTCATTTCTTAACGTAAGTTATAAGACGACCACCACTTATTTAAAAATTCAATAAATGCTCTAAATAATTTTCCAAATGCTTCCTCATATGCAATTGACAACATAATTTTCAAGAACACTTATGTTAGTCAAGTAATTTTAATAATGTCATCCCAATTTCGACGCTAAAAGTATTTTCAGTGCAAAAGTGAGAGTATTATTTTATCAATTTTTATTATAAAGAATTTGGCACAAAATTAGTGAAATACACTATGCTTGCCTTCAAAACTGTTTGATGTCTTCTGATTGTTATTACTTACCAGTAACCAAAACATTAAGATATTCTCACATAGCGGCACCAGAAAGCTATCGACTAAAGACGATTATTTTAATCTGTAACTTGCATTTTGGCAGTTAGTAGATTATTATTAACTACTAGGGACAGGAAAATGTTGCGTTTTGAACGGCTGTAGGTTAGACTCCACGGGCCTATGTATTTTCGCACCTCAGTTTTGTGTTCATTGGCAGCTCCCGTAGTGTGTAGCCATTCTTACCTAAGACCAGGTCACACGGGATCCTGTGCTTGTTTCCTTGCAGATAGTCCATTCACGGTTACTTCAAACTTTTATGAAGCCCTGCTAAAGTTCCATTTCCAGGATATTCCTCCACCTCGTGCAAACAAAGTTTAACCAATTTTAGAAAATTAAACCAAAAAATAGAAAATTACACCGCATTGGTGTTCACTCAATGCAATACTATTTTGCATAAGAACTATTTATTACTACGAGTTACCATCACACTTATTTTCTCACTTTTTAAATTCATATTAATTATATATGAAATATTATAATTTACAGCTAAAATTAAAGTAAAATATCAATTTAAGCAAAAATAATGTACTTACATGTTAACAGAAATGCCCTCGTGATACATGCCATATTTATAAAATAACCTAATACGTCATACATAGGGCGATTATTCAAAGGTTAGATTCAATAAGTATGAATAAACTGCAAATTAACTATAACATACGTGTAGATGCGATATATATATCTAGCTCGTCTATATAAAAAAAACCTAATTCGCAAAATTTTTAGTCTCTTTCCGTTATATCCGAAGAAAGGCGGCTTTTACTCCTGATGATTTAGAGATGTTCTAAAATTATTGTAATTTTTTATTCACTGCCAAAAACAAGTCTAAAAACGAAATACTAAACCGGAAACCAAACAAATAAAATGACCAAAAATAAAGCTTACAAAAAAACTACAGAAGAAACGAGCAGTCAATAGAACATCAAACAAGGAGCGAAAGGCAACAAACTTGACCAAAAAATCGATGAGCAGCAACCACAGTGAAAATAAATCCATGAATAAGTTAATATTTTTCGGATTTGTGTGAAATGTGGCTGTAGTCCGTCATTGTTGTCCAGTTTTGTAAACTCTGAACAGCAAGTCGAAGTTTTACGATTTCACTTCCTCTACTGCACACAAGGGCATGACAGTTCTCTTCGGCGTTGAGTGAGTGCATATTGACCTTTATAGCAGCATTGTTCCTATAAAAGACTTTCATTTGTAGCTGTAGGCACGGAAACTCGAGTTGAGGTCCTAGCTCTGTGCAAAAGGTGATAGATAATTCTTTTTTTCGGCCTTATTAGCATCCCGGTTGGTAACTTACGTTCTAGAGGGCAGTGGAAATAAGTGGTAAGATTCGCCTCCCAGGAAGTCGAAACGGCTTCGACTATCAGCGGGATCACTCGGATTTTCGCAAGTAGCAAACGTGGCGGACGTTGCTGTTTTCCGGCGGGGTTTTCTCGGAGCACTCCCGTTCCCCCGCCCAGCGTTTTGTCGCTGCTCCACCTTCATCTCACTTCACGCTCACTGGAGCTGATTGTAGAGCGGCACACCGCCTCAACGAGAGGTGTCATAGTGTATGGTAGTGATTGAAGGAACCCTGACGGCGCGGCGATTCGTCCAGGAAATTCTGCGATTATGTGAGCCCCCCTTCCTCATGCAGATTAACAACTCCATTTTACAGCAGGATAACGCCCGGTCTCACACAGCACGGGTAGAGATAACTTTTCTGACTTTTCTTGCTGAAAACTCCTCAAGTCCAAAGGATCGATAGGCCCTGCTTTCTTAGTCCCTACATAGACTCAATGTCGGAATCAAGCCCACTTTTGCCCTTTCGCTCCACGCGAGGTTTCTCTCCTCGAGGTTCAGTGGCAGAGTGAGTGACTCCTAGTGGAGAGGTTCTGGGTTTGCGCCTCAGTAATTCCCCCGCAGATTTTAAATTATAATGTATGTACATATTTGGGTTGTAAATTTGCAAAGAATTCATTCTGTAAGAACCAGATTGGTTGAACTGGCCTTAGGATACCTACGTTATCATTTGACAGATGT
This sequence comes from Clitarchus hookeri, assembly GCA_002778355.1. NCBI lineage: Eukaryota > Metazoa > Arthropoda > Insecta > Phasmatodea > Phasmatidae > Clitarchus > Clitarchus hookeri. Next base: position 95,139 of record NQII01005926.1, read on the forward strand.
ACCGCCCCAGTCAAACTCCCCGCCTGGCAGTGTCCTTGGATCGAATCACGCAGGGATATATGCAACCCGAGCACACGCCACAACACCACAAGGACGAAGGACAGCCCCGAGTTCCCTTGAACGCTTGGTACCAGACAAACTTTGACAGGGGCATGAGAAGCCCAACATCACGCGCACCGCTCAACCTAGTACACCATGTACTTTCTTGATAAAGTGCTACTCCCTGGCGGAACCCATGTAGGAACCTTCCTTAGACCTCTTCCTAGTCGGTCGAGAAAGTGGTGAATGGTTGATTCTTTTGTTGTTTTTGATGGCGTTCTATCAGTTTTTGAAGGTGCTGATGTAATTTTTAAGATATTTTGAAGTGCCATTGCCAGTGGCGCATATAAAGAGGATATAAATGTACATTACAGAACAAAAACTCTGAGCTACAAACTATGAGGTTTGGTTTTGTTCCTTTATCTCGCATGAGTGTGGTAGGCGACCATGTGTATGCTTATTTCCTAACCTACCCTATTGCTAAGTATTAAGAGAACTTCCTACGTAGGGACGGGAGCGAATGTTCCCCCCCCCCCTGGTTCTCGTAGAGTGCTGCGGAACGCTGGGCAGCTCAGTCATGGCACCTACTCCGCCGTCGCTCTTCCGCGCTGACAGTGGTTTTTCATACCAATCTCGCAGGATGTCACCCCCTCCCCTTCCTCAAAAATAATCCGTCGGTTATAGGTGATCACCAATAAGAGCTCGGTGAGACTTCCTGGACGTACCAGTGGTGGTGGCGAGTCGCTGTCCCAAGATGAAGGCCGATGCCAGTGATACTTCCAAGGTCCGATTGCATTCCAGTTCCATTCATCACACATCCGCAATCAGCAGCCCGCAGAATCCAGCAGTGAGGTTCGCTACACTTCGCCCTGTGGCACCTCGAGATCCCCCTCTCCACCAAGATCGTTGGTCTGCTTCATGCTCTATACGCTTCGCTATCTCGTACTGAGCTACCGAGGTTCCCGACGTCCACGACGACTGCACTTGCGCACCGGCCAGTTGGTCTGCGGACAGGTATATCAGCCACCCCAGAGCCTGGGGATTCCCTATCCTTCGCCTGGGAACGCGAGGAGTTGCGGCTAGTCGCCGCACCCGAGCTGCCATAGTCCCGCCTTCGCTGGTCGCAAGGGGCAGACACATCCCGGCGAGAGAGCAGCCATGAACATGCTCTGTTTTTTCGCAGTAGGCTTGTGGCAATTTGGGGAGTGGCATGATGGAACGATGGTGGGTGCCCCATCTTGCCCCTAACAGATCTGTCCGGGTGATATTTTGCGTCTTTGCGGGTGGAATGTGTATTTTCACTACTGAAGGTTTAGATATATAATTTACAAATGTGATGAAATCAAAGTGTCAGCTGTCCCACACGCAAAGTCCAAAGTAGGAAGTTCGATTGGTAGAAAAAATATTGGTGCAGAAAGGGGAACTACAGTTACTGTGAAAATTTCTTCCGGTGTATCGGGCATGTATATGCCTCCAGTGCTGATTTTCCCAAGGTAATGGATGAAGCAGTAACTTCTGGATGGAGCTCCCTCCACCAGGAACATGGGCGGAGTGGCACGAAAGTGGATGCGTGACATATTTCTGTCTTGGTTAAAGAAATCTGTTGAGTGCACACATGCATCTTAAGACAATCGGGTTTTGCTTTTATTGGATGGCAATTCTACACACAGGAAGAACATCCAATTAATTGAGTATGAATGAGATAATGGTGTAATATTGCACTACTTTCTATCACACTGCGCGCATTGCATGCAGCCACTTGTTGTAGATTCATGAAACCTGTCAGTGTATTTTATGACAATGCTGCAACTACATGGCTATGGTCTCATCCAGGAAAAGCCAACTTCCAAGTGGTGTAAATCTTTGGATACATTAATTAAATCTACTACAATATACTGCGCAATAAATGGTTTCTGGAAAACTGGAATGTGGCTTGTCGATCTGTCGGTTTTCCCTTACATAGATTTCATGCCATCCCAGACAACGAATAAGCCTATTCCAGTCGTTCCTCCTGAAGATAGGGCAGCTGCTGAGGAACTTTCAACACCAATTTGTACAGACAATCCTCATCCTGGGTCGTCTTCCTAGGACAATGATCCCGAAAATTCCCAACACATCCACCAGAGAATGTCGCAGTGCCGGGTTTGGCAAACTTAGCCCCAAGTGCATTCCCAACTACTCCACGACATCATATCTACCTGTTACGCATGTTAGCAACACAGTAAGACCAAAAAGGAAAAAAAAATCATAAGTGGGAAAAATACAATATTGACGTCATCTATCGCCTTACAAGACGGAACTGGAAGACTTCGAGACTAAAAGAAGAGCTGTCACGAAGAAAGAACAGATTAACATAAGTAGGACTGAAAAGGTGAAAGTAAAAACTAGTAAGAAAGCTAAAAAAGAAACTAAAGAACCTACTATTGCCTCGGAGAGTGATGAGAATGACGCAGAGTGCTTGTATTGTGATGGTCACTCTAAGGGGCAAGATGTGGCAATTGTAGTTCCTAAGGAAAAAGTACACTGAAGAGCCAAAAAAACTGCCATAGGCGTGCGCATGCAAATAACAGAAGTATGGAACCAATCAGAGTAAAGCGATGCGGTCAGCAGCGCCTATATAAGAAAACAAGCGTCTGGCAAAGTTGCTAGATCGGTTACTGCTACTACAATGGCAGGTTATCAAGATTTAAGTGAGTTTGAACGCGGTGTTATAGATGGCGCACGAGAGATGGGACATAGCATCTCCGATGTAGCGATATAGTTTGGATTTTCGCGTACGACCATTTCACGAGTGTATCGTGAATATCGGGAATCCGGTAAAACATCTAATCTTTGACATCGCTGTGGCCGGAAAAAGATCGTGAACGAACGGGACAAACGACGACTGACGAGAATCATTAAACGTGACAGACGTGCAACCCTTTCTCAAATTGGCACAGATCTCAATGCCTCCTGCATACCTTCAGACATTAGTCGAGTCCATGCCACGTCGTCTTGCGGCACTTCTGCGTGCTCGCGGGGGCCCTACACGATATTAGGCAGGTGTACCAGTTTTTTTGGCTCTTCAGTGTATTACTATAGATTGTATGTGATATTAAACATTTTATTGCGCACATTAGTTTTCCAAGGGTACGTATGTTAATATAAAAAAAATCAGTCTTCTAGGATTACCCATTTTAATGCTATTGTGGCTCAAACTTTAACTATCCTGTCTTGCCCCCCTTCCTGCCCTGTTTCCAAAAATCTGTATACCATGTATAAATGAATCACAGTCTTGATAACACAACTCAGTAGTATCTTCAACTGATGGTTTCATTAATCTTGAAATTATAATTGTACACTAATTGCTTTGACAGTTTGTAAATGCTCATTCCAACATAAACTGGGCTATAACATTTTTATTATTTTTTGTTTTTGAAAACAGTGTTCAGGGTTTCATCGAATTTCGTTCTGGATTTAAAATATGGCTTTTCTATCAAATATATTTACACTTCTTCCACAGAGAAATTAATTTTATATAATTTATTTTTCCTTTATTATCGACTGGTTTTGCCAAACCTGAAATTGTTATTATTTTCCAAAAATATTTTATATTATTCGTTTTTGATATGACTTTATTATTTAAAATTGCATAAAAATATTTACCAAACTTTAGAATTCTTGGAAATTTTTGTAAGAGTAGACCTTATGTGTTTTAATTTCCGATTAAGCGAAACAAGTTAGTTACAATTCCACAATGTTAAATTGTTGGTTTTCTCCTTTGCACATAAATGGATTTTTTATAATTACTGCCTGCCACATACCAATACTTTGTAATGTCCACCCAACACTCTTTTTTTCAAAATTCAGAATATGTATAAACATTTGAACGTTTAAAAATCTTCTTATTTCTTTTTTATTTTATTGTGCAATTAGTTGATTGAAATTGAAATTATTTTTTAAATATTTGTTTTCATAAAAAAAAACTGATCGACAATTTAATGTTACATTTCAAACCATGGGATATAAAAATTATCTAATTAGCTCGGATTTGTTGAATATATCAATAACTAAGAAATGATAAATTGGCATTATTTTTAATGTTGTTAGTTTGTATTACGCTCTAAAAAACCTTACGAACTAAATAATTCTTATTATCTCCTGTAGTTCAAGGAATTTAAACAATATCAACTGAAAATGGAACATTTTGTTATAATTTTATGTTTAGGTTTATAAATTTCTTTAATGTTCGCAATGTTGTTTAGTAAAGCTTCGCATTTACTATATTTTTTATTTCCATTGGTTTTGTTTTGAATGAATATGGCTAACAATTAATCTATTTACATTTTTTTAATTAAAAAATGCGTTTTCAATTGTTTTATTAGAATTATCTGTTTATATTCGCTTTCAATGCGCTCAGCTCGGGAAGCTCCATTTTTACATTTTTATTTGTTAATTGAGATATTTATATGAGTTATTGATTTTTTTCACTCTTTTAAAAACTTGTAATAAAATGAACTACGTGATAATTATTAATAATTTTAGCATAGAGTTTGACTTAATGTATTTTGTAATGTTTATTTTAAATACATGTCACATTCAGTATTTATTTGCATTTTGTAATTGCCACTCTATTGATATCTTTAAAGATGAAATCATCGCAGTCTTTACTAAATAATAACGATGCCTGTCCTTGGTACCAACCTTGTTTGAAAAACGACTTCAATATTGAATTCCATTACTTTTTAAGACCTTTTTACTTAATTTTCTTTGTTGATAACTAGTACATCACGTTTAATTTTTATTTTCAAAAGTTTTGAATGAGAAGTTTTACATGTATTTTCAAAGTTGGGTAAAATGTTATTTACCTTGTAGCAGAAAACTTTAGTGATTTAAATCTCCTATATGTGCCTTTGTTTATGTAATTTTTTTTAAACAAATGAAGGATGGTAAAACACTGCATTTTATTGAATAATTATTTTTAACACATATATATATATATATTTATATGAGATACTTAATTTGTAACTGAATTATAAGTTTGTATAAAACAAAGTTTTTGTGATTAGAATTTATCAGTATAATCTACTTTTAAATATCAATTCTTTTAATGCGTTTGATCAAATATTTAAAACTGTGTGTGAGTTCCTCGCAGAGTTGATCTGGTTGTGCCAGTTCAGAGTAAACATAAAAATTTAATTCTAGATCACGGTGGAATAAAAAAAAATGCAAGCGAGTAAGCTTATTTCTGAAGATAAGGAATTGTGGTCTATAATTCTCTTCATGCATCTACTTGCCACAGTTTTCTCATACGGAAATTTCCACTCTCATCCGCCTAGGGTCGGTGAAGGGCGACCGTTTTGGATTGCCGACATGCAGACCAAACGGATATAAAGGCTTCCAATCTACTCTAATTTAATCATTTCCAATTTTTTGTATCTTTAAATTTATCAGATAATATTACTCTAAGCAAATAAAATAAATTAATGTCATGAGGAATCCTATGACATCGTTAATTCGTTTCTGTAACTAGAGTTTACTGAACATATTATGATTTCCTTAGAATATCTGACGATCTCCTGNACCAAACGGATATAAAGGCTTCCAATCTACTCTAATTTAATCATTTCCAATTTTTTGTATCTTTAAATTTATCAGTTAATATTACTCTAAGCAAATAAAATAAATTAATGTCATGAGGAATCCTATAACATCGTTAATTCGTTTCTGTAACTAGAGTTTACTGAACATATTATGATTTCCTTAGAATATCTGACGATCTCCTGNACATCGTTAATTCGTTTCTGTAACTAGAGTTTACTGAACATATTATGATTTCCTTAGAATATCTGACGATCTCCTGCTCGAGGCACTAATGAAAATCACACTACTTCAACATTCGGCTACTAATTAACTATTTTCTGCGACTACTGTAGTATTTCCTTAATTTTAATCTGTAAGTAAATATTAGAATTTCACATTCGTAGTTCACCAAAATGTTTCAGTAAAACTTAATTTTGGGTTCTTTGGGGGCGTAGTACCATCACTTTTATTTTAATCTCAAAATTTTACCAGTTTTAAGAAACACATTTTATCAGTGGTATGCAATAATATTCAAATTAATTTTCCAACTGTAGCCGAGGGAATTCTTTTCCGAAGTTCTGTGTGCGCCTTCACAGTTAAGAAGCAAGCTGGCAAGAAAGAAGAACTTAATTCAGTTAGCTACTTACTGAAGTATGCCTCGCTTATACGAAAAAAAAAATCTTCTTAAGTGTTAGGTCTGCTAGGAGCTGACATTATTTACTGGAGCAATAGGCCTACATTTGTAAGTAATAAATTGTTGTACAAATATATTTTATGTCTTCATTGGTATAGGACATTCATGGTTACGTCATACGTTTCTTAAGCCCTGCTAAAGTTATACTTTTCGTTGCCGATTACGTATCCTACATGTAAACATAAACACTGACATGTGACTTCCACGTTTTAACTGTCAAATGCTTTGTTTACTGTTTTCATCGGTTCAAAGAATTTTGCCATATTTTAAAGTCCATTTCGTACGAATGCTCACAATTTAGGCCCATAACCATATTTAGGTCAGCTTTATGACTTTTTAACAATGTCTGTATTGACAATAGTCCTTACGGTTATTATTTTACATTGTTAACATATTTGTTATACACGACATAGCACAATACAAGGAATAAACGTTAATATTTTGCCGCGACTATATTTAACCCTGTTACAACTGCGGGGGAAAGAACTGTAGTATTAAACCTCTTGTTATTGATACGTGTTGGGTTATTTCGTTAAAAGGACATCCTCAATTGGAATAAATATTAAAACGAAGGAACCAGTCCAACGAAAAGACACAGTAAATTGCAGCACGCAACTTGTTTCGCTTATTTTTTTGTACGTAGCAGCGAAAACATTAAAATCACGGAAATGTAAGCATGTTACACGATTGTGTTTCAAACACCTTGAGCAAAGTTACAACATTATAATAAATAAACAGACGTGACTTAAAAAAAAATAATTTCATCATATAAACAGTTTACGGTTAATAGGTATAGATTTATCACGTCCAATATTTGAAATCAGACTTACACACACACAGGCCCAACAAAGCGTAATNGGTTAATAGGTATAGATTTATCACGTCCAATATTTGAAATCAGACTTACACACACACAGGCCCAACAAAGCGTAATGGCAACAATACTCTTTCACACCCAGCGGTCACGACACATGATACAGTATATTTATCCCTATCATGGAAAAGCAGATTTAGGTAGGTTTAAAAAACACAACGTGTACAAACTTGATGTGGCAATTTTAAGTATTTTTCACAAGAAGAGTAATTAACGCTTCGTTCANGGTTAAAAGGTATAGATTTATCACGTCCAATATTTGAAATCAGACTTACACACACACAGGCCCAACAAAGCGTAACGGCAACAATACTCTTTCACACCCAGCAGTCACGACACATGATACAGTATATTTATCCCTGTCATGGAAAAGCAGATTTAGGTAGGTTTAAAAACACAACGTGTACAAACTTGATGTGGCAATTTTAAGTATTTTTCACAAGAAGAGTAATTAACGCTTCGTTCANAAAAACACAACGTGTACAAACTTGATGTGGCAATTTTAAGTATTTTTCACAAGAAGAGTAATTAACGCTTCGTTCAAGAACACGCCATGTCATGTCGCTAGTAGCCACTTATGCCAACTTCGGATTTGTAACCATCCTGCCATCACATATAGATATATTATAATTAGTATTCAATCAACAATATCTCGTTTCAGTTGTAAATTACCAATTCAAAATCATAATTTTTGCAGTAATAAGTATGAAATATGCTTAAATTGAAAACATGTGTAATTTTCCTGCTACTACTAGTTATGCAAAACTTCACGAGAGAGAGAGAGAGAGAGAGAGAGAGAGAGAGAGAAAACGACAAGCTCCGCTTCGCCTATTCAAGTTTCTTCCTCGGACGAAAAGAAAACACCATATCACTAGGACCTACGCACTGATTTGCGCTGATATTTTAAACTGTAACAGTGAAATATGTTTCCTTCAGTGCTACCTAAAAAGTTGAATGTCAATACGCTACGTTTAATTTACAAATAGTATACCATAAAACCAGGTTAAAATTATATTTTACTGTGAACTATTTCTTACTAGCCATTACCAACATATCGCTGCTCTCACTGTTTTTAATTTGTATTTTATACGAAATAATTATTACAAGTTATAGAAGATACTAAGTTAAAGTTTAATTTATTCAAGAATACAATACTTTAAAGTTAATCACAGTTTTATAAAAACTACCAATTATCTTTCAGACTTAGACAAAATCTGTTTTTCCCCCCTAGTGATGGAGGCGAACGTAATATTAGCGAGGGTTAAGATAATTGAATAACACAGAAATAATTTATACACTTTTACCTTTATTTACAGACTTGACATAATAAGAGTACATAATTATATTTGATACATGCTCTACATATTCTTCATTCGAGCAAAACATTTATGGTGTGTGTTTTGGAAGAACAATACCTGCTGTGCGCATTCAAGCCACTCTTATTCACTTATACCGCACAACAGTTAAAGCATGGGTAGGGCTTGCAAATGAGCAGTTACTTTCTTCATGGTATTTGGCACTGGCGCAGTCACTGAATGTGTTACCGCAATACACGCACATGCTTCCCGATGAACGACAAACATTGCCTTTGCCCTTCTTGTTATGATTATACAGAGCATCACTGTGGGTAAACACACCATCGCAGTTATCACAGTGGAACGTCTTGTATGCTGGGCAACATGCAATGGCAACTTTCATGTTGGCGTGCAATACAGGCGGTGGCGGTCAGACATTGGAAAACCCATAAGTGCCATGGAAAATAAGAGGTAGCATGGGATGATCTGTTTGGCCCATCCAGAGGTACCCTCTGGATATACGGATCAGATGAGGTTGGACTCGTGCTGGCAGTGGTTGACTCCGCATGCTGGAGAAGGCTCGGAGAGATTCCCCCTCTTGCCGAAGAGCTGGACGTGAACAGGGCATGTTCCGGGGGCGTCCCCGAGATGACGTCAAGGGCGTGGGTAGTGCTCTGGCCAGACCACACGCTTGGTAACTGAGTGCTAGGATCTCAGGCCTTGTGGTAGGACATGCTCGGTGCGATCTGTTATATCAGATCGGGGCTATGCTCGGTGCGGCCTGATGAACAGGTCGGAGCTACAGGTTTGATCAATTATGGTAAGCGCTGGTCATGTCTGCGTTGAGAGGGCGTGATCCCTCTTTCCCGCCTACTGGGAGGCCGGGGAGCGGCAGGGCCGAATGGCTAAGAGCGCCCCGTTAACAAATAAAAGCACAGCTTCGGCCGTGTTATCATTGTATGTATGTTGTCGATGCCAATGATGTTACATATGGTAGGTCTTCAACCATTGATTCCGTCTTCACATTGTATCAAAATACACATTCTTAGTAGACGCATGTAGTCGTAACTGTCTGCTTTCCACCACCACGCTCGCCAACGAAATGATGTCTATTTTTACATGATGTTCTCTTGTATTATGTTCGCCCTACATGCATGTTTACATTTATCGTCTCGTGTTGGTTCAGTAGATGACTGCTGGCAGTGTGGTACAAACGTCAGCATGGTTGCTGAAATGAAATATGTGACCTTATCAGGTCGTTCGCTGTCTAGCCTGCAAAGTTGTCAATTCGACCTCTCAACGCCTTTACACTCGTTCATCTTTCAGTGTTGCCGACGCCTTGTTTTTCTTTTTGCTGCTGCTGCTCGCTCCCGATGTGTCTTAACACCAGCTCCTGGGATGTAGTGTGCCTGTAAGGGAAGCACTAACTTGGGATGTTTAGTAAGTGCTTAAAGCTATTTTCCATTTGATAAAGTTTTTTATTAGGGTGGGCAGAAGCGATATCCTCTACCAACACAGATTTATTCGAAGCGATAATTTAAATATACACCAATATTATCGGACATATGTATTTCAACAAATTATATTGTTACCTTGTACTACATAACTGAATTCCTCTCGTAAAGGGACATGTATGTGTAATAAGTGATTGTGATAGTTGGTAAGCTCTAATTAATATTTTCCTTTTCATTCGTATTTTTATATCAGTTTGCATCCGTACATAGCTGTGTTGTCCTTATCGTTCCCACACTTCACAACTGAAATTTATTCGCCTAATGTATTGTACTGTACACCATGCTCATGCAATAAGCGTTTGTGGGTAAATGCGTATAACTATTTGATTTATAATAATTATTTTTTAATGTTTATCTCAGCGCGTAGCAGTACCGTCTCTCTTGCGTGACTAATGCTTTAAATGTATGTTGTTTCGTATGTTCTTATAGTTACGGTAATGTAAATTATATGTATTCAAACAAGTACATGTAAAAATATTTGTGTGTAAGGCGATGTTTAACACAGACTGCGTACAGCAATCGATATGTGATTACACTGGTTAGTAAGTGCTTATAGCTATTTTTCCTTTACATTTAGTTTTTATGTCTGTTTGCATCAGTGTGTGCAGCAGGGTCGCCCTTATTGCGATTATGCTTTTCGGCTTCTCAAAAGTATTTTTTTCTACTAGCATGATGCACAGCACACGATGCTCGCACAATAAAAAAATAGGTTGTTAAATGCTTATAAACATTTGTTTAAAAATTATTTTTTACTTTTCATTTTATTTTTATATCAGTTTGCATTAGTGTATAGCAGTGATTATCTTACCGTTTCCGCACTTCGCAGTGGACATTTCTTCGCCTAACATAACTTGCAGTGTAAGATTCTCACGCATGTGTATTTGTTGGTAAATGCTAATAACTATTCTTTTATAATACATTTTTTTTAAATCTGTTTGTCTCAGTGTGCAGCAGTGTCGTATGTGCTTACAGTTCTGCTAATATATGAATGGTATGTGTTCAAAATAAGTATTTAAAAATATAGTATTTAAAACATGATAAATTGTTAGTTTGTACTGCCTACCTGAATTCTCTCGTAAAGGAAAGTGAACGTGTGACTCGGCTAGTCAGACATCCTGGAGTCTGATGCGACTCTCTCTCTCTCTCTCTCTCTCTCTCTGCTAGTATTGTGTCATCCCTTCGCTTGTCGAGATCTGCACGGTGCTCGTGCTGGCCGTCGCCTGTCTGGAAAGGACTTAGAGATTGTCATGATGTTAGTTGATGGTGCGAAGTCGGTCGGGTCCGATGTGTTCCGCTGCTAGTGACGTGAGTGTTGGTTGTTCACTAAATGAGAGGGTTTCGGTTCAGTCGGTTCGTAAGTAAGTAGTTTGCTATTCTGTTGTACTGGCCAGGACGGTCTGGTATTGTATAGCGATGTTTAACACGCACAAGGTTCAGCATTCGATGCTTGTGTGATATGTTATTGTGCTGGTTGGTTAGTTCTTATAACTATTTTTCCTTTTACAGTTGGTTTTTTATCTATTTACATTAGTGTGTAGCAGTGTTGCCTTATCACACCTGTGCTTATCGGCTTCGCAAAAGTTTTTTTTTTCGACTAGCATGGTGTACGGCGCACGAAGCTCGCGAATTATACATAGGTTGTTAAATGCTTATAACTATTTGCGTTATAATTAATTTGCGTTATAATTGCATCAGCGCGTAGCATTGACGTCTATCTTGTGCGAGTAAAGGTTTTAATGCATGTTGTTTTGCGACAAGCAAAGGAAAACCATATTTACAAGTCATGAAATGCATATCGTACTTGACATACTGTAGTCGTTTTTTATAGTTGACCCTTGTGATCATTCGTTCTTTCTCATGTCGATGTGTATTCTAGCTTTTACAAATTTTCTTGGTGTGATATCAACACTGATATAAATATAATGAACTGTAGCTCCTAGTTTGTTGTAAGTTATACATGCTGATTTATATTTATACGTTTTCACATTAATCTTTCCTGTATGAATGTTATTGGTCGGTCAAGGGGGGCTAGCACTCGCCAAGGGGGATCGAGTTGGAAGACACTTGCACTACTTTGCGACAAGTGTGGTGGTGGGTATTGATGAGTGCGTACAGGCCGATGTGTATGCATGTGATATTTCAGACCCTACACACCTGCGGTTATAAGTCCACATAGCTGCTGTTCTTGTTCTGGGTGTTCGAAATCTTCCCATCCACCTCCTTCATGGACATATGATCATGGAAGACTGTAGCAACTGTGAAGTAATACTCATGGTGCGGATCGCAGGTTGCTATCATTTCCTTGACATAAAACATCTGCTGGGTAAGTTCTGGCACAGTAAGAGTGCGGTACTGTTGGCTACTTCGAAAAAGAGCGTTTAAAACATAAATGACCCTGCGATAATTTTTGTTGTCGGGAGTGTTGTGTACGTTATGAATGTTGTGACTGTATCTTAAACGATTCGAAATTTGAAGACAATTATGCTTATTAGTATGCACAGGGCATAAATGACCCTGCGATCATTTTCGTTGATGGGGGTGATGCTTATGTTATTCATTTGGTGACTGTATCTTAAACGGATCGGAAATTATGGCCAACTATGCTTATAACTATGCATAGGCATAAATGACCCTCCGATAATTTTGGTTTATAGGGGAATGTGTACGTTTTGAATTTGGTTACTGTATTTTAAATGGATCGGAAATTATGGCCAAGTATGCTTATAAAAACGCTTAGGGCATAAATGGCCCTGTGCTCATTTTCGCTGTCGGAGGTGATGCCTATGTTACGAATTTGGCGACTGTACCGTAAATGGATCGAAAATTACGAACCAACTATGCTTATAAGAACACATAGGGAATAAATATCCCGCGATCATTTTCGTTGACAAGGTTGATGCAAATGTTATGAATTTGGTAACTGTACCTTAAACGATTCGGAAATTAATATCAACTATGCTTATAAGAACTCATAGGGCATAAATGACACCGTGATCATTTTACTTGTCGAAGGCGATGCCAATTTTTCAAATTTGGTGACCTTATCTTAAACAGTTCCGAAATTATAGCCAACTATATTTATAAGTTCTCTTACGGCATAAATGTCCCCGCAGTCATTTTCGTTGTTGGAGGTGTTTGCTTTGTTATGCTTGCATAGCCAATCAGAGACGAGACCTCTTCGAGAGCTTCAAGTAGCCATCGTTGGCCAGGGTGGTGGAATGACAGAGCATGATGTTGGGGCATAAGAGCATGTTAGCATTTGGGAGGACACTGTGAAAACCCCTCTCACTTGGATCGGAAATTGTGGTCAACTATGCTTATAAGTATTCATAGGGCATAAATGGTGCTGCGGTCATTTTCGTTGATGGGGGTGATGTGTATGTTACGAATTTGGTAGCTATATCTTAAATGGTTCGGAAATTACATCAAACTATTCTTATAAGTATGCTTAGGGCATATTTGGCCCTGCGAACCTTTTCGTTGTCGGGGGTGATGTCTATGTTACGAATTTGGCGACTATGTCTTAAATGACTCGGAAATTACGGTCAACTATGCTTATAAGTACGCATAGGACATAAATGACCCTGCGATAATTTAACTTATCAGAGGTGATGTCTATGTTACGAATTTGGCGACTATCTTAAATGGTTCGGAAATTATAGCTATCTATGCTTATAAGTATACAAGAGTGCCTCGGGTAGCCAATCGGGGCCGAGACCCTTTCGAAAGCCTCGCGTAGTCAATAGTGGCCGAGACCCTTTCGAGAGCCTCGCGTTGTCAATTGGAGACGAGACTCTTTCGAGAGCTGCGCATAATCAATAGGGGCCGAGGCCCTTTCGAGAGCCTCGCGTAGCCATCGTTGGCCGGGGTGGAGCGCATGAAGTCGGGACAGGTAGGGTGGAATGCAAAAAGTTCGATGTAGGAATCAAGATGGCCATCGGTGCTGGTTGGCTAAATGGTCGCTTTCGGTACTGGCTGGCAGAATGGCCACCATCAGGAAGGAATGACAGAGCAAGAAGTTTTACTTATGACATCATCCAATATGACCGCCACTCGTCGACCAGTCCCCACCTAGATGCCAGGTGTGTCGAAACCCAGAGGCAAGACCCTTTAGAGAGCCTCGCGTGCCTGATTACACATTCCGGCAGGCATTGCACAATTTTCAGCCGGATCCATCCACATTGTGCAGACTTGGAAAATGTCAGCCGTATTGTGCAGAGCATATTTTTTTGAGGGAAATTCGATTTGTTTTTACTGGTACTGGCCGCCAAATGAGAAAAAAAGGTACATCATTCAAGACGGCCGCGACTCATCCCCTCGTCCTTGCCAGGACGCCAGGTGCCCCAGAACCAACATGTTCTAACTACTTTCTATTATGCCCTCTTTCTTCCATTCCTAAAAAACCGCTACATATGCAGCACCGTCTTCTGATAAAGCCAATTTCTGAGTAAGATCTTCTAAACTTTTTTTCGTGCTGTGTTGTAATTTGAAGGACATTGAACACCATAGCTGCCATCCATGTTTCTTGTGACATTTATCTCCAAATGTTATTTTACAGCAGACATTGGCTCTTCCTTTGTCCTCTGTATTACTGGATCCCCAATACACAAAACGTCTAATTCCCACAATGTAAAAATAGGCACCTGTAAAGAGAACGACGTTGACACTATCGTTGTCTGTGAACATGACTAAAAATATGGAACTGTTCCCATTAGTGTCCATCCCAGATATGTATCGACTGCAACTAACCCATTTTCCAAAATAACCTCCCCAGTCAACAATTTACCAGCTTCATCGGCTCCCACCAGTACTTGTATAGGATTGCCAACATCTTTTATTCATATGCCAATTTCTTCTAGTATTTTCTGACATTTTGTTCTGTTAGCTGTTGGTATAGAACAGCAAAATATATCCTGATCAAGGACATCAAAATTACAAACATAGTTACTACAAATATTTCCAAGTGTGACACGGAAACGAGTGTGATGCACCTTACTAGACTTATGGCAACCAATGAGACCACGCCTTAGCTGTTCTTCTCCTGTTGGCTGAGCCCGTGTCAATAAGGAATTCTAATTTGTCGTTCATCTGTCTTCCGTTTTATTGTGACGATAAGCATTTGCAACAGGTGAAGAGTGGTTGGCTAATGTTTTCTCCTCGTCATCTACGAAAGTTTTTCCTGGATGTTCAGTTTTAACCTGTTCAAGCTTAGGACACATAAGTGGTATGTGTTTTGCACCACAGGCTATACAAGTCATTTTAGACCTCTTTGCTAAATGTCCAATTAAAAAAAAAAAAAACCCAACACTTGTTCTTATCTATAATTCGGCATTTTTCAACAAGTCATTCGCCATGCTTTGAAACAATCCGCAGAAAAATAGGCACTGATCTTACATTTTGTGTTTACCAAACCTGCAGCAGTGGCTGAGCTTGCTTCCATTGTAGCAGGACAACATACCATCTTCAATTTACTGTCACTACTGCTACTTGTGTTGAACCAATTCATTGCAATGCTGATACGCTCTTCCTGTTCAACTTCCTTTCTAAGAAATTCCATTAAACTCATTAAATTATTTACAAATTGATGTCCAACTGCACTACGTTGCTAGACCTGCAGTAAGTCATCAGTTGAGCAGGATTCCACTAAAGAGAAAAACATGTCAGCATATTTATCTGATTTTTGTTTCCAATTGATTATACAAGAAAGACAGCTGGTAGTTGCCAGACATGCTGTGTATGGTGAGATTTAAAAGTTTGCGTGTGTACACCTCAAGCAACATGTCTTCATGGCCAAACCTAGATATCAGACACTTACAGCATTGCAATAATGTTTTCCCCAACAGCGGGAAGCTTTCCACAACTTCTCGGGCTCTAGAACAAGGTACCATGGGTTGAATCAGATACTGAAACTAATCTGTGTCATCTAATTCATCATCTTCATGGATTTTAGAAAACTGGCTCCAGAAACCTAACCATTCTGCTAACTCCCCTCCATACTTCTCAAGTTCGATCTGAGGTAAATCATATATGCATTTTGATGAAACTTTAACCTCTCGACACGACTCGCCTACACAGTCACTAACAGCTCCTTCAATAGACACAAGTGCTGCGATTTCCATACACAGAGTGCTATATTTAGTTTTATACGAATCGGAGTCATTTAATTGCGCTTCCAGGTCATCCTCGTCTTTGCCAGCTGCTAAACTTAAGTCAAACAGACACTCATCAAGTGCTGAAAGCTAGCAAAGCTTCCCCTGCAGCAACTCTTGACTAACTTGAAAGGCAACTAGGTCGATCCTGCCTTCTGATCCTGCGGACAGCAGATGTCTAGTTGCATTGTAAAGTTTCGCGAATAAAGATCGAATCACAGCTCGCTTTTTAACAGCTTCCTGTATGTCCAAGTTGCGCACCAAAACAGTCCAAGTTGCGCACCAAAACAGTCCATGTTGCGTACCAAAACAGTCCTGTCGTGGTCACCACTTGTCACAGCTCGTCTACCCGACGAATTAAGGTTGAACAATTTAAAGTGCGCAGCGTGAAAACAATGTCAGACTCAAACACTTAAAAGATGCTGTAAACAACTATATATTTCAAAATGTTTCTTACAACAAAACAATTTTCATAGATAAATACACAGCAAAAAAAAATGACAGTCTCAACAATCTTCATAAATATATTGTGTAAATTTGAATAGAAATAATATAGTGAAGTAATGCTGTTCGCGAGATAATGTATTCTAGGTAACTAACTAAAACATACCACTAGTATTGCCGATATTTAAAATTACACTTTAACATTGCACTAACTACGCTTACGCTAAATTTATGTAACTTACCACCCATGTATTTTCCGGGATTTATTTCATCTCATAGCCTTTGTTGTTCTCTGAGCATTTTCATTTGCATCATGGTAGGGACTTTCTGTGAAATTACTCACAAATTTGCACCAATGATGTTGATTTCGCAATTACTCAGGAAATGTTAAATTTGTCGAATTGTTATTGTTAGCTTAACAAAGTGCAGTTTCACTACGTCACCGCCTGTCCACACAGGAGTCTAATGCGAGCACAAGCAACAGCTGCAACATTTCCTTAAGGCACGAAAATATTTATCACTTAAACATTATTATTACCTGAAAAGATGCTGAAACAGTTTTGCTTACAGATACTGAAGGAACTCAAAATCTGATGTCTTAATTGACAAGAAATTTACACTGTAGCCTTTCTTCACAATCTGTTGACATAGAAAAGCCTCATTTTCAACAGCCATACGAATACACTGTTATATATAGCTTCAATATTTATCCATTTCCTAAGAAAATGACTGCGAAAATACAATTCCTCGCAGTGACAAAGCAGTAATGAGACGGCTTGCAAAATTTTGTTCTTCCCTTATTGAAAGTCTTTTTAACTTTTTTTATGCTAATTTTGATAGAAAAAAACTACTGTTTATTTGTGGTGTAAAGGCTGCAAAAAAACAAGGAAACAAATACGACACATGTAAGACAAAATCACTATAGAAGTATAAAATAATAAGGAAACAATAAATGAACCACATTTAAAACAAAATCATTTTATAAATATTTATTTGTCATTACCGAATATTTCCTGTTATTTTAATTGCATAACAAACATTTCCTCCATTGAAATTGAAGATGCGTTTCAATATACATCAAGTGTCTGAAGTTGTGAAAATCTTTTTTTCTCTGTCTGTAAATATCTTCATATAAACTGCATTTCGAAAAAACAGCTAAGAGTACAAAACAACCACAACAATAGGAAAAAACATCAACATTTTACGTTTTAAAAATTCTGCAAGTCCGCATGGGTGTCGCCAAGCAAGTATACATAATGAACAAGGCAAAACTGTCGAACGCCATGCCTCTGTAAGAACAATCACAACATTACATAACACATAAATTACAATATTACAATAAGTAATTATTGAAGCACCTTTGGTTTTGATAACATTGTCACAAACATCATGCAGTCTCTAAGTACATAACATGGCGGCAAACGTAGAACTCAAAAACAAGGAAGAAAAAGAGCAATATTTAAAAGAAAATATGTGGAACTTATTTTAAATTCTACTTTAAAATTCCAATTTAAACTAAACACGCTACTGGCAGTATCAACAATTTAAAAGGTTCCTTTACAATTAAATAGTTAGTAAATGTGGATTTAGAAAACTAATTAGTAGCAAACTAAATTGCAATAAGGGTTCCTACAGAAAATGCTAGCGAATTCATAGATTAACCCGAAATATTTAGGTTCCCTGCCATGCGAGTGGCGAAGTGTGGCTGTATAAATCCCAGTTGTTCCGAGGTAAACAGTGCATCTCCTAGCATATTGCGAGTGCTGAAGAACTGCGATTACCAAGCGGTACCTTTAAAACGCAGCAATGCTGAGTCACAATATTTGAAGAACTGAAGCTTACGCACAGTATATCCTTTAGTACTTCAAAATTTTTCATTTTATGGGTGAAGCGGGGTTGAATTTGTAGAAATAGTTAGTTTTTAACTCAACATGTGTGCTTTTATTTGTAGAATTAAATTTTGTGAACAGCAATGCAAGAATATATATTTCTAAATGAAAAAAATTATGCATGAAAAGGTTAATAGCGAGCAAGCATCTAAGAAAATAGCGCTGAACTCCTTTAGCAGTAGCTTTGGATACCGACTTTTGAGCTCATCAGTGCAAGTAATTAAAAACACTTATTGCAGAGCTGGAAAAAAGAAGCTGAGGAGAGCAGACAGAAATTCATTACGTACGAACACATGATTCTAAACTACTTTGCGTCTTTTGAAAACAGGACATCTTCAATTTTATACTAGCATGCTCACATAACTGCCATAATATGCATTTTAATTTGGCACATGTTTACAAGCCATAATGCTGGCTTCTAAACACAAAATCGCGTAATAAATTTTTATTCTGTGCAATTACAACGCCTATAACAAATATGATACAAAATTCTGGATACGTTATCGCTATCGTTGTAAATGTGACTTAATATCAGTAATTTATATCAGGTTGGTTCATAGTTCCTCTGTCCACATTTCGTAACAGCAAGAATATGGCAGTGAAAAATATTCAACTTAGCTTAATTAAGACTTCAAAATTGCACACAGGTTTTAGCCAACCGATTAGTTTATCCCCAGCGGGAATGTGTGTACATGTGTATATAAACACACCCAAACAACAGGTTTTTGTCAAATTACCCACATTTGTAGGTGACAAAGTTGAGATACCACGAAAATGCGAATTAGTAAAAAACAAAAAATTCAACTGAAATTCGTTTTCAGAAACAACTATAAAAAAAGTAATTATGACCGACTTACAACAAACTCAGAGACGCCCGAATACCGCGAGAATTTTCGAGACAGCATACCTTCGATAATACTCTAGCTAGTTTATTCTTGTAAGGGGTCTACCAAGTAGGAACATTTCATCGCCGGCCGTACGGAAGCATTGTGACGGCGATGGAAAAAACGAAAACCGGCTTCGCGCGTATTCCTCAGAATTGTAATCAGTGACTGTAGCGGTTTAATACAACAGTCGGTTCAGAAAAGTTGCAGCACTGTCGCAGTAGTTTAGAACACTTATTTACAGAAGGATAAATATGGCCTACTTCAGCTATTTTTGCTTACTTCAAAACGTTTCATAGAGCACATTTATGATTAAATAACCAAATCAATGAATGCATTGGTAACAGAATATCGACTTTCACTTATATCCTGGAAAAATATTACATTGAAACATTGCATAGTTTTTTGTAATCAGAAAAGACACAACTACTTACAATGGGACCGATATGGCCACCAGCGAGGACCCTCAAGGTCAAATGCGAGTTTTATGACTCGGCTAAGTTCCTTGTAGAACAATCACGAACGTTCTGCATAAGAGTATTAGAAGCCCCATACTTGCACGAGATCCAATAACGAAAAATAACTGTTGGACATGTACAATACGTATTTATCCTAACAAAATCAGCTTTTAACGTGATAAATAATCATTTGTAACCATTCTACGCTGGCCGCAAATGTACTGTGCATAACCTTTCATGTTTATATGGAGCGTATGAGACGTTGTCCTTGGCAACACTGCAAGTCGCCATCTGATTAAATAACATTACATCAGACCGGTGGCCATGACACCTGACTGCTCGCGCAACTGTAACAGCAACCTCACACGGTATCAGAATACTAAACAGTTACAATACCTTCACCGTTCTTCCATGGGCACTGCTCCTGCTTCCGTCAGTAAATAACCCCACATTTGCATATTTTGCTTCTTATAGTTAGAAAAACATTTACAAATAATCTCATTAAGCACTGTGCAGTGTGACAATATATATTTTGCAAATACAAGACCGCCGTTTTTCATCATTGCCGAAGCTCAGAGCGGGATAGATCAGGCCCCGTGAGGCACCCTTTACCACCCAACGGTGTTTCATAAGACCTAAAGGGAGATGAGGAAGAAGCAAGATTGGCCCCTTCCCAACTCCCTGCACCATCCCAATCTGTAGTTACGGAGATGTCCCTCCGCAGCTAATTTGCAAATACAAGAGCCTCTCGGCATTTGTACTTTTATATATTTATGTAGCGCTCTTAGTCGTTAGGCCATCCCGCGCTACGACTGCCTAATCGATGGGGAAGAGGGATCATGCCCTCTCATCGCAGGTGGCCCAGCCATTCACCTGAGGTAACCAAATCCAAATCCCCAACCTGATTCTTAACTACGACCAAGAACACTCTACTACAAGGTTCTGAGACCCTCGCCCTCAGATACCAAGCGTGTGGTCTGGCCGGGGTTCTATCCATACCCCTAGTGTCTTACCAGGACACAACCGGAGCGGGTTGCCACTCACCGCCCGGTCTTCCTTTGAGAGGAGGAATCTCTCCAGACCTCCTCCAGCATACGGAGTTTACCACTGCCAGCACGAGTCCAACCTCTAGTGATTGGTACACCAGGTAACTGTGAATCACGACAAATCGTGCTTTTATTTTTTTAACGAGGCGCTCTTAGCCACGGGGGCCATACCGCACCCCGGCCTCCCACTAGGCGGGAGAGAGGGATCACGCCCTCTCATCGCAGCCATGACAGCGCTCACCATTATTGATAAGACCCCTCTGCCCCAATCTGTACACAGATTGCACCAAGCAAGCCCCGATCTTATATAACAGATCGCCCTAGGCATGTCCTTCCATAAGGCTTGAGACTCTAGCACTCAAATTACCAAGCGTATGGTATGGCCGGTGCACTATCCAAACACCTGACGTGATCTCGGGCACGTCCCCGGAACTGTCCAGTTCAACGTCCGGTTCCATTAGCAAGAGGGGGGATCTCTCCGGAACCTCCTCCAGCATACAGAGTTAACCACTGCCAGCACGAGTCCAACCTCAGTTGATCCGAAGTCCAAGGCAAAACGCCCTGGTGGGCCAAGCGGATCATCCCGTGCTCCCTCTTAATTTTCATGGCACGTATGGGTTTTCCCGCGCCTGACTGCGTCCCCAGCTCACAGACAGCAGCAGTGCGGTCCCTCAGCCATTTCGGGATCCTGCACAACCAGCTATGGTTTTATTCCCTTTTTCTCTTCACCAACACCGTTATCACCTCCACCGCCCGCAAAGCTAGCTCGCCATCATCAAGCGCTCGTCCATTCCCATCCTAGAACTTCTTCACGGTGAAGTTCATGTCTTGGGCCCCAATGGCCTGAGTGCTAAGAGGTACCACACCCCACCATGTGGTCGGGCCTTGGTACTATCTATCGGCCCAAGCCATCACAGCAGATACCCCTTTGACAGTCGCTAGAAAACTGTCTCCCATAGGGACCGGGCGGCAGAGCCCAATACGTTTAAACAGGGGTGGCACGGGAAGCCTTGGGTTGCCATGGATGTCGAGAGGCTATAAGAGACGCATCATCCATCCTTTCCGGAAACCGGTTAGTAGGTCGGGCTCGGTTACCATAGCCTAGTACTGCCACGCCGCCTCAAATGTCCAGCCTACACTCCCCCCACCGGGGTGACCGTTCGATCCTCCCCCCTGATTGGTACACCAGAGAGAACCTCTGGTGAAGTCAACCCGATCAGCCCGTGCTCCCACATATTTGCCATGGCACTAGTGGGTTTCCAATGTCCGACCGCCCCACCAATGATCCAGCAGGGCGGAGTACGATTGACTCGGAGCGGCATACTTCCACGATTTCTCGGGGAATAGCGAAATCGGGAAAAGCAGCCCTCGCTCTGAATGGAAGATTTCCGTCCTTGTAAAGTCTGGACCCGTAGGTTCCAGAGGTCTTCCATGTTGTCGTCACCGCCTTCAAGCCATCGCCACCACATCCTACCACCAGCAGTGCAGTTGGAGGAGCTGTCGTCGGACACTGGCTTTTACAATACCATACAATTTCTTCACTATGAAATTCCAGTATTGGGCCCAATCGGCCTGAATGCCAAGTGGTTCAACACCCCGCCAAGTGGTCGGGCCTAGGTACCAACTATCGGCCCAAGCCATCACGGCAGATACCCCTATCCAGCCACGAGGAAACTGGTTCCCACAGGGAGACGTGTGGCGGAGCCCAATCTATTGAAACAGGGGTGGCACAAGAAGCCTTGGGTCGCCATGGGTGGAGAGAGGCTATAAGAGACACATCGCCAACCCTTTCTAGGGTCAAACGCGGTAGCCAGGCTTGATTACTATAGCATGGTACTGCCACACCACCTCAAATGCCCGGAAACCTTCCTGCCGAGGGAGTCACAGACTCATATCCCCTGTGCAGTGCAACAGACAAAAGGAGAGTGTGGAGTGGAGGCTCTTAACAGCGAGGTCTTCAAGGCGATGAGGGTGAAGCAGGATGATTAAGGAGCAGCGCCGGAATTCAAAAGCGGGGGAAACTGTAGATCCCCGAGAAAACCTGCCGAGAATCGAGCCCGGTTCGCCATGATAGGAGGCGAGTGATAACCACACCACAGCGGCCCTGTGAAGAAAACGACTATTGCATTCATATTATTCTTCGCGTGGTATGGCCTGTATGTAGCGCTGCATTTCGCTGGACATTTACAGTTTTAGGTTTAGGCAGAATACTTATAATAATTAATCTCGTAAGAACTATTTGAGTTAAAACTTCCTGACCATTTCGTAAGGAGAGAGCAGTGTTCAATTGGCAACCGAATAAGTTATCAAGTCACTGATCAACTACAAGCAAAACATGGCAGTACTGCATTTTGCGTTTTAGTCCAAAAGATCGAAATGAATTTATAAATAAACAAAGAAGCAGGCAAAGTTTTGTCGATTGTTCTCAGCCACATAATTTATAAAATACGGGTAGTAAGTACAACATGCGATCGAACTACCGGCTTTGGTTAACAACTCGGCAACAGCGTTATCGTTTGTTTTATATCCTACTGAGTGAATGTCCTTGGACACCGGCGAGTTTTTGTTTTTTCCTAGCTTCTCTTTGTCGGCAGCAACATTACGTCAAGGCCAGGCTTTAGAACTGGCGTTTATTTCGGGATGAATCAGTCGAGATGCAGTCTTAGACGCTCAGCCACGTCCCTCGACTTCTTCCAGGTGACGGCATTGTCTCACACCTGCAGTGAACTGCAGTTCCTCACCACTGGAGCTGCAGTTCTGTCTACGAGCTCTAAAGCAGGTCGTATGCTCGAAGCCGTGCAGGAAGCTACGTTTATTTCTAAAAGTATTCTGTTATTGTCGTTGTGATACGAAATAGCAGTCTACAAAAAAATTACGGCGAGTTGAAATAACTTTTCAGAATTTTTACGAATCAGCGATGGCGAGACGAGAGACAACTAGTATATTTTCTTTCTCGCATTTGTTTAATAAACCTTCAATATTTAATACCCTTTAGGGAAGAAATGAAAAATAACAAGCAAATTTAGAATACTGAATATGTCTTAGAAACAAATGAAATATACTCACACATTATCTTCATGTCAATAAACTACAAAAATAACCAAAGATTATATTGTATTTTATTCCACTCTTATATAAAGCTGAATTTAGAAATTATATTGAATGACTTGGCAACATAAGCAAATAGTCTGTAATCATATATAATTATAATATCTGTGACTAACGGTAAATATAACCCCTGAAATTCCGTAACGTTAAAAGTTCAGCAAACTAAGTGATAATTTATCAATTTAACTCACACAATTGGATACAACAAGATTGATTGTTTATATAAACCTATTTAAGACAGTAAACTAAATCTGTGCAGTACTTTAGAACGTCAGCGATAAACTGGACTTGGTTTAATAGCTGCCAGCGTAGGTCAGGTTATTAATAGATTAATGGACTCGACAAATAAACACGCATCGTGTCCTTGTAACAAAGCACGCTTACATTTACAAAGGATCCTTATCCATAATACATACAGCTACAATCGCCGCCCTATCTTTCCATCTCCCACTCAGGACAAATTAATGTGGCCTTCCCAAGACTCTGCCCACTAATTACTTTGTCAATTTAAGCAGCGCCCTTGAAAAACGTACCGAGAAAAGGGTTGTGTTGAATCAAACAAAGTTTGTTTGGCGCAAGCAAATTAATCGTTTGAATAGGGGCGACACAAAAATATTATGTTGTTGAAACCAATTTGTTTTGGTGTTCTTATTCGGTTGCACCAAACTAAGATTTGGTTGGTGCAACTAAAGATTTGTTTGGCTCCACGTACATTAAAGAGTTTCGGTTAATATAAAAAAATATTAAAACCCGACTGGGATTCAAACCAAGGTCGTTTGCAGCCGAGCGCCGCGCCCTAAGTGACCTCAGCTATACTGACCACCGATGAACTCAGAATGTTTTGAAACATTTGAAACTTCAAACCTGAACAACTTGTAAAGATAAACATTTCAAGTTTTACAACTTTGAATTTTAGTTTCCTGTTGGAATTATTTTATTAACCATCCTTAATGTACTAACAAACAATGTTACTGTTCCAATTGTCACGAAAACCCAAGTTTGTATTTTCAAACGAAGGCATGATGAGAGGCCAAACGAATATATACAGTTGATTGAAATAAATATTTTCTCAACAGTGTAATTTTTGTTGGCCCGGCACAGAGGTTGTGATTACACAATTGTCGTTCATGCGGCAGTTAGGATATTCTTGCCACTTGAAACATTCAAACATTACTATATATAAATATTACCTATGTCAGTAACGTCTTACAGATCGAAATTTCATTGGTTGTAAATAAATTATGATTTCCAACAAAAAATATTTTAAACATTTATTACGAATATTTTTTTACAAATTTAAAAACAGAACATTCAGAATAGTTACTAACAAATTCATAGAGAGTTTCCGTGAATTCACGCAAAATTCTGTGAAGTTCACGGAAAGTCCGTTTTTTGAAGAAAACAGTGTCCGTAGTTCTTACAAAGATAGCCCGGTATTCCCTGATATAACCGCATGTATTCCGTTCGCTGCTTCGAGGTTCTGTAGTAATTGCTCTGTCATCTGCCGTCACGAACATAGTTTGTTTGGCTCCAACAAATCGGACTGATTTCCTGTTTGGTCACGTGGCAGTTCCGAGGGCGAGACTAGTACCTGGCAAACACGAGATTTGTCCTGCGATTCCTTTAGTTAACGTATCACAATGTAATTTTGTGTTTGAAGTTTTAAGCAGCTTAGCGGGCTCATTTCACCACTAAATCTCTTTTTTTTTAAGCCCTCTTTAAGAGCGACTTCCTAAAATGTCGTGGCAAACCCGACTCTAAATATCAACGGTATTTGAATGTACAAATAATAATATTTACAAAAATAGAAATGTTAGTTTATGCGATAGGGTCAGTAAACAAACTACGTGAGTTGTTTATATTGAAATACAACCTTTAAAGACTTGCAAAACAAACAGCGATCGTGTTTCTTCTTTGAAAACACAAAATATAAGTCGCAGTGTAATTAATCAAAATGTCAAGTAGAGGTTTTCTTTACACTAATTGCCTTAGCACACGAATTCTTCCAGCGACAAAGAANAATTAATCAAAATGTCAAGTAGAGGTTTTCTTTACACTAATTGCCTTAGCACACGAATTCTTCCAGCGACAAAGAAATTTTTTAGCCCTTTCAAGAGACTGCCATCACCAAAACAATTTTCACTACGATTAGGTAATAAACACTCTAATGACTCTTGTGTACGTTGGGCTTAAAATGTTTCAAATGTATTGTTTTTATGTAAGATTTCATTATCATAATATTTGTATTGCGTTAGGAAAGAAAACTGATAATCACACACAAGTTGCGCACTGTGAAGTAAAAATCCTGCGAATACGTTGAAATTAACCACTGTCTGTAATGAAATGTTATAATTTTTATGGCATTAAATAAATTTATAAGCATAAAATGTCCGTTAAAAAGTAGCGACCAATTAGAGCATGTATTCGGAGGGGCGGTGGATGGGGAGACAAGAATGCTATTGACGTTCTTGGCTGCAGACGATCGATGGCACTTGCCGGTACTGAGGCGTCACACAGTTTGTACGCAGCAGATCAGAAGCTGGTTGTGTGCAGGTCATCAAGTTCAATAGTTTAGCCTCAGTCTGCGTGCAGTTCAAGGCTGAGCGAGCGCCTTTTACGGCAGGCACGACTGCACGTCGTGAATGACGTAACGAACTTGACTGAACGAGGCAATTAAACTGCTCGCGGGTTTGAATCAGCCAACGTTACGCAACGTCAATTTACCAGCTGGCCGAGAACGTCGTTGCAGTTTCTGTGCTGCTGAGTTGCACTTACCTCACACGCGAGATCTAAACAAAGAAGCAGGCTGCTCCAGCAAGATGGNGACGTTCTTGGCTGCAGACGATCGATGGTACTTGCCGGTACTGAGGCGTCACACAGTTTGTACGCAGCGGATCAGAAGCTGGTTGTGTGCAGGTCATCAAGTTCAATAGTGTAGCCTCAGTCTGCGTGCAGTTCAAGGCTGAGCGAGCGCCTTTTACTGCAGGCACGACTGCACGTCATGAATGACGTAACGAACTTGACTGAACGAGGCAATTAAACTGCTCGCGGGTTTGAATCAGCCAACGTTACGCAACGTCAATTTACCAGCTGGCCGAGAACGTCGTTGAAGTTTCTGTGCTGCTGAGTTGCACTTACCTCACACGCGAGATCTAAACAAAGAAGCAGGCTGCTCCAGCAAGATGGAAGTCAGACCCCGCCGTATACGTTGTTATCACTTCAACTATTGGTAATCAAGCCAGGGACGTAAAAAAATAAACGATAACACTTAAAATAGCACATTGATCCTCTATCAAAACAAACATTTCCTGCTCAGATCCATAGCCAACATCCGATGACAGTGAATGACTAGATAGTTGGGAAACTGAGTTACTGTCTAGTAGAGGCGCACGGCAAGCACCACTGTTACCAACATGTCCAAGGCGCGCTGGCTAGTAAAGCCAAAATACAACCACGTTGGCCTGAAGAGAAAGCCATAAGTGTTCTGCCTGCCTGGCACTTCGACTCCGTTGCAGAGTTTGAAATCCTCGCTTTTTGTCGAAACTATTAAACGTGCCCTCAGTATGTTTACCTACGAAAAGACATCATACCCCAGACGAGGAAAGAGTGGTACTTTAAAGTTACCACGCATGCTGTATGTATATACATATATATTCATACAAACATATCATATCTGTGTATAATTTTCGAGCCCTTCAATATAGTTAAAAACGGCTTTTACAGACTTCCCTATCTAAATCATAATAGCCGCACACGAATAAAACTACGATAGGAGCCTGTATAGAACTTTGCTGTACATTTTTAATCAATAAAATTATATGGTCGCCACTGAAAATGCCATAGTGCACGCAGCACCACGAGAACACTGCGCGCCAGTGCAGAGTCATGCTCGTAGCGGTGATGGCGTTCTTGTAGCGCGTGCCAGCGTGACCCTTATAGCTCTTGCGCTTCTTGGCCAAGAAAAGGAGGAAAAAGATGCAGGCAGGCAGGCAGGCGAGGCCCATAAGAACACACGGTTGCATCAGCACCGCGTGAGAAATGACTTGAGACCTTGCAAGGTGTAAGTTCGGGAAACAGTTGCAAATGACATACATATGAGGCGAACACATCAGATTCTTGACGACGTGAATTCGTATTAATTATTTTCAGCGGGATTATGTTAGTGATACTGTGAACATGTCAGTCGTGGTAGGGGTTTCTTCAGGATGCTTCGGTACGCTTCACCTCCTTAGTCAATTTAAAACTTAATTTTAATAAGAGAGATTAAGCCACATGTCAATTAATACACTAGAGTAAAATTAAACTGAAAAATCTGTTAAATTTTATAATTGGCTTTGCGTATTAGCACATATTCGAAAAAGAATATTAACATCTGAGTACAAACACTAAAATCCGTACTTGGATTCTCATCTCAATTTACAGCAGAATGGTGTTGTCGACTCCAATTAAAGCAAAGGGCCTGTATCTAGCTACCCTTTAGAAGAGCGTAGATTCGATCGACCGGCTGTACTATCTCTGCCTCGCTCTTCCTTCTTGTCTCAAGCAGTTTTCCACTCCCTAAGACGCCCAGCTACTCGGCGGTAGTTCCAATCTCTCGTACTAACACTCACCATTCTCGATTAGTTATCCAAGAAAGTAGGAATGGTGACATTTTTCTTCAAGCTCCATGAACCACCTTCTACATCTGTTCGGGATCAAAGTTTAATGCTATGTGATGATGCTTAATTCGCACGGTAACCCCGCTCAGTATTTCTCTATCTTCGAATCTATTGTTTCCTTTTTAGAAATTTTACNATGCTTAATTCGCACGGTAACCCCGCTCAGTATTTCTCTATCTTCGAATCTATTGTTTCCTTTTTAGAAATTTTACTTCAGAATTAAGCTAAGCGCGTTATCATGTTAATGGTGAAAAGCCTTCGCAGTTGAGAGATTGTGTAGTTGGAGCGGACATGGTCTGATACAATTACAGTATTTTGTGTGTTCACAATATCGCATCTTGTATGTCTACAGAATTTAGTCGCCTACAACACTATAATGGTAGCGCTTGTGTCACGATTTGCGTGATAAGTATTCATAATGTGACATACACAATACTCAATCGATGATTTTTAACTTTACATATTCTTAACAGCATTCGTAAACTATTTAACCACATTATAAAAATTCTAAATATGTTTTTTGTAATGTTTCCAAGAAAAGTTTAGATAATTTAGTTGCAATATTGTATTTGTAAAAGTACAAAAAAAAAAANTTTTTTGTAATGTTTCCAAGAAAAGTTTAGATAATTTAGTTGCAATATTGTATTTGTAAAAGTACAAAAAAAAAAGTTTACTAAGTCGAAAAAGTTTGAATAAATATTTGTGCGTGTTAAGTATGTTTTCGACTACTACAGNAAAAAAAAAAGTTTACTAAGTCGAAAAAGTTTGAATAAATATTTGTGCGTGTTAAGTATGTTTTCGACTACTACAGACTGAAAAAGCCGCTTCTCTCTAAGTTAGAGAACGTGTACCCGAGTCATACATTCAACGTATTTGCTCAGTAGTTTAGTACTCGTATATTTATAAATGCCTGTTTCAAGAGTCACGCGAAGTCAGTTGTAGCAGTCAGGCGGGCGTTTCGGTATNGTAGTTTAGTACTCGTATATTTATAAATGCCTGTTTCAAGAGTCACGCGAAGTCAGTTGTAGCAGTCAGGCGGGCGTTTCGGTATGTTTATACACATATTACGGTTACAGAAACAAAAACTAACTGCTGTGGTCGCAGCAGATCGTGCCACTCGCACTATGGTCAGGGGAGGGGAGGAGGAACCAGCTTGTGCTATCACTTTCACCGCGCCAATCGAAATTAGGCTCGACGAACTCGTAAACAAGACCAGCAGAGTGCAACGACCCTCGCCGGGTTGCCGTACATCGCAGAGGGAAATCTGGGCAGAGTGCGCATGTTAGCTCCTCAGTAACCAAACTGCTTGTTACAACATTGCACTACTTTTCTGATGATAGCACTGTCGAAAACAACGTGAATAGGNCTCAGTAACCAAACTGCTTGTTACAACATTGCACTACTTTTCTGATGATAGCACTGTCGAAAACAACGTGAATAGGATTTGAAGTCAGAACACTGTTTGAGCGAGTGCTCTGAGGTTTTTGTACATTTTGTGTAACCTAGTTTTAATGGAAGAAGAATATACCGAGTTAAAGCTTGGTAACTACAGAACATACGTCGTGAGCACAAGAATTGACCATCATCTTTTCCAGCCTACTGCTTCGCAACTGCGCACAGCAGGCCATGCGCATGAGAGTTCACGACATACTACACAATGGAAATGNTCCAGCCTACTGCTTCGCAACTGCGCACAGCAGGCCATGCGCATGAGAGTTCACGACATACTACACAATGGAAATGGTCATATTTAATTTCTTGTGCGAACGCATTGGGCGTCAGTCAATAAGAGAAGAGCATACAATTTTGAACGAAGTTGTTCATTTGAACTTTATGATGCACAAACAAAGAAAATATGGCAAAANAGAGAAGAGCATACAATTTTGAACGAAGTTGTTCATTTGAACTTTATGATGCACAAACAAAGAAAATATGGCAAAATTTTAATTTATAGAAGAGAACAGGCGACAGTTTACTAGCAGAAACTTTTAAGTGGCTATTTATTCACAACTTTCCGATCGCAGAAACAAAGATTTTTTAATAAAATAAAAATGATATAAATTTTACATCACTGTCACAATTTTCAACACAATATCACAATCTGTCACGGAAAACCATTATTTACTGACTTTCATCTGACGCCAGGCTCGTCACAAAAATTCATTGACTAATAATAATACGTAAGTATTCAATTGTGAATCAATTTCACACAAGAATTCTCGTCTAGTTATGTTCTGTGCTCTGGGCGTGTGTATTTTGACTGTGAGCCCAGCCTTAGTCAAACTATTTTATTGATGCAAAAGAGTGTGTATGTTGGAAATTCGTAAACGACTTTGACCGTTGCACTGGCGATGGACGAGTCAATGCTGGTGACATGGGTAGAAGACTGAAATCTGTTCGACTCGACTTTAATGTACGCCGTACACAGCGCGGGGAGGCGATAAGAGACCGCAGTGGCACAACCGCAAGATGGAGGCGTTGTCCTGTATTTTACATTATTCCAACCCTTCGAGACCCAATTTAATTTACAGTTTCAGGANCGCAAGATGGAGGCGTTGTCCTGTATTTTACATTATTCCAACCCTTCGAGACCCAATTTAATTTACAGTTTCAGGAATTGTAAAAAAATAATTTTAAGATGCGTGCTGTGTACTGAAGTCGACACAAACCTTGTTCCGTTGTCTTAGACAATGGGCTATAGGGGTTGTGTTCGGCTATAGTAATACGAACCAATGCATTTCCTGGACTAGAGCACTCGGTTCACAAACCAGTCATCTGCAGGAAATATAATTATCAATGAACATCGCAGCGTACAGCACTGGCCAAAATATAATTCACTGCGCCTGGCTTCAGAAAAGAAGCATATCCCACCAGAAATACATAAAATAAAAGAGAAAGTAAACAATAAACCAACATGCAAAATTGGAAAAGCAAGAAAACTCACGAACATTCAGGCGTGATAGTGAGAACGGCAGCTATAAGCTATTCACGGTAAAGTGAGCCCTTTAAAGGTCCCCCGAACAGGCATCGACCACTAATAAATACAGATATTTTATTGCAGCCTCAGACGTGAACATTTGAGAGTGGTGAGATGTATACACTGTGTTTATTAGTCGCGTGGGAATTTTTAAATTAAAAATTGGCTGCAAGATAGCAATTGGCTGAGAGGATGATAGCACTTGACCGTGAACAGACTATAGAGGTGTGTTGGCACGTAGAGTGGGGAGATCCGCTCGAGGCGGAGAAGACAGTCCTGGTGGGCGCGGCGTGGGCGGAGTCACTTTCCTGGAAGCGAACTGCGACGTGGAGCGAGGAGAGCAAACCACCTGCGACTGCGGGTAATGAGTGGAAAGTGACCGCAGCGCTCTCGAGCAACTAAACTGTGAGGCCGCCACCACGANTCCCCCGAACAGGCATCGACCACTAATAAATACAGATATTTTATTGCAGCCTCAGACGTGAACATTTGAGAGTGGTGAGATGTATACACTGTGTTTATTAGTCGCGTGGGAATTTTTAAATTAAAAATTGGCTGCAAGATAGCAATTGGCTGAGAGGATAACTTTAGCAGGGCACACTTGACCGTGAACAGACTATAGAGGTGTGTTGGCACGTAGAGTGGGGAGATCCGCTCGAGGCGGAGAAGACAGTCCTAGTGGGCGCGGCGTGGGCGGAGTCACTTTCCTGGAAGCGAACTGCGACGTGGAGCGAGGAGAGCAAACCACCTGCGACTGCGGGTAATGAGTGGAAAGTGACCGCAGCGCTCTCGAGCAACTAAACTGTGAGGCCGCCACCACGACGTTCTGCATCGACAACACACGTGTGCTGTCATCACCTCCCTGCCCGTAGTGTGCATAGTCTCCGCCTTCCTACAGCACTCTCCAGCCTTCCTCACAACGCCACTGCCAGAAACAACGTGGGTGGTGTTGAGGTGAGTATGGAGCAGCGCCGGACTGCAACGGCGGGGGAGACCGCACATCTCCGATAAAACCCATCCATTAGCGGCGTCGTCCGCCACGATTCCCACACGCGAAAATCCGGGACCGACTCCGCTGGAAATCGAACCATGTTCACCTAGGTGGAAGGCGAGTACTCTAACCACTACACCACCGCGGCCCACCACCCAGAAGAATAAGGTGACTGTCTAGGGACGGCAAAAAGTTGGCGGCCGCAGTTAAAGCTAGCATGGTGCCGAACTAAAACGCAAAATTTTGCAAGTCCCTGGCTCATGTAATGAGGGATAAATAATTTATTTTCTTTTCTACTTTCGTATATTTTTATGCTGCGAATCCTGCGAACGACACAAACCTTTAAATAAATTTTCTGGATGATAACGAATAAAACACACGCCCGTTAGAAAATTGGGAACACGTTTTTAAAGCCCAGACTTTGATTTAAATATCGTTACAAGCGGCCGCTCTGCGTCCTTTTACCTTGGATGGCAGCAGAAGTTCTGACGTTTATTATTTACTGAAGGCGCGGAACGAATAACAAGCAAAACCCACGCAGGGGTAACAAGTTTAAAACCCACTCGCATCCAGGTGCACCAATTGGACTATATCAACGAGGCAGCCTGGGTTTGAAGACATCAGTTTGGTTTACGGACCGTGTTTTTATGACGTGCCCGAATAATTTCACGACATAATAACAGCCTTACTGTCTGACTTGAAATAAGAAACACTTTGAGAGGCGTGGCAAATAATGACAGTGCAATTTCGCTACTCCCTCTCTTGCACATCCGTTGTGAAGACGACTTTCAGTAGTTTAACTCCGTTTGTCGAGGTCGCCAAGGCGATGGCAGCGACGAACCGGGTTCAAATCCCAAGTTTNGTGATATCATTGGTAACTGGAGAAGTGTGCGGAGAATTACAAAGGACTCCGTCGCCCCACTCAAACGCGTGCCGCTGTCGCGATAAGCCTACTGTGCCACCCCCTGTCATTGGAGGAATTGAATTATTTGGGTTATCGTCGCAAGAATGTTCTGGTCATCACCCTCGCCCTAGCACTGTGCGACTCGTGGTGAGGGCAATCTTCTGGATTGGACCAGCGGGTCTGTATAAGCGCGGCGGTCCTCAGAGTTGACAGTCTGGAGCCTTGTACGACCTTGAGCCCCAGTTGTGTAGAACAGCGTACGCCATTGACCAGCAAGAGTGAAGTCGGTACAATAGATAGTGGGACAAACGGGCGGGACTACTCAACTGGATGCATGAGTGACAGACACTTGGGATGATGACAATAGACAGTTGGGTTGAATACGTGTAAATAATGAGTGGTAATGAAGTGACTGCAACTTACATGTACATAAAGACAGCGATAAGGACTTTAAATAGAGACTTTAGTAAAGACAGGTAGTTTAATGTTGTAAATAATACCTGTGAGTATTTTTATATCACTATAGGTAGAGCTAGTGATTTTTCGAGAGAAAAAAATTAGTACACGGTAGACTTCAATACTATAAGCACCCAACGGCAGTTTGTATATTGCCATTGGCTGCTGTCTGCTTGAGAAGGTGTCTTCATATTTAACCGGGCCACTCAGAATTCGGCAACATCAGCCCGGCTCCTACGTGATTCGTGTGCAGACAGTTAACACGTGTTAAAAATTAATTCAGTCAATCAAGACAGGTACACAACACTACAGTGTTTTGAAATATAACTTGTCTTGAAATCTTTTTGAGACATTTCACTACCAGTAATTAAAGGCCCTAAATTAGTTCTGAAAATTAGTTTTACTTCCTTAATTTTTATTAATACCTCCATCCCTCACGAACTCAGATACACCCCTCAGGCGTCCCATGTAACAATGTATTCACGACATTCCAGGTTTTGATCTTATGCTTCGCGAAAAAAATGTGAACTCCCTCCATCGGGTGCTATCGCAACTATAAGCTTAGCAGTCACGTACTTTCTGTGCACCCGTAGATGACAGATGGCAGCAGAAGTTCTGACGTTTATTATTTACTGAAGGCGCGGAACGAATAACAAGCAAAACCCACGCAGGGGTAACAAGTTTAAAACCCACTCGTATCCGGGTGCACCAATTGGACTATATCAACGAGGCAGCCTGGGTTTGAAGACATCAGTTTGGTTTACGGACCTTGTTTTTATGACGTGCCCGAATAATTTCACGACATAATAACAGCCTTACTGTCTGACTTGAAATAAGAAACACTTTGAGAGGCGTGGCAAATAATGACAGTGCAATTTCGCTACTCCCTCTCTTGCACATCCGTTGTGAAGACGGCTTTCAGTAGTTTAACTCCGTTTGTCGAGGTCGCCAAGGCGATGGCAGCGACGAACCGGGTTCAAATCCCAAGTTTCCTCCGTATCAGCACATTAACGGGGGCGTTTAATAGGCGACAATCCATCATCAAGACGTCTACTGTCATCGTTACCGAAGAGAACCAGAGCGTTACCCATGAACGATGACAGGAAATATGGCAACAACGCCATTCAAAGCGGGGACCTCGGTAATACTGGGGTTATCGACGGCACAGAATCGCGGTTCACAGGGTGCGAATTAAACTTGTTACTGAGTTTTTTTTCCAGTGAACTCGAGAATTTTGGAGATTCGCGTTTTCCAGAAAAGTGGCCGATATCTGCTGGCGGAAATATGTACTCGGTTATATGTTATAACTGCAGTGTTACACGCCTCCATTCTGTGCATGATGTGAAATGAAGTTCACCAAGGACGACACGAAATGTTGCGCTACGCCAAAAACCTTGGTTCAGACAGCCAGTAGTAGCTTTGGTTTTATGATATGTACGTGGGAACGACGAGCCTCATCAATCATNAAACCTTGGTTCAGACAGCCAGTAGTAGCTTTGGTTTTATGATATGTACGTGGGAACGACGAGCCTCATCAATCATCAAGGAAAATTATTCTTCAGGGTGGGAAATCATCCTGGCAGGGAAATAATTTTTCTTAAATGAGCCAGGGAAACAANAAACCTTGGTTCAGACAGCCAGTAGTAGCTTTGGTTTTATGATATGTACGTGGGAACGACGAGCCTCATCAATCACCAAGGAAAATTATTCTTCAGGGTGGGAAATCATCCTGGCAGGGAAATAATTTTTCTTAAATGAGCCAGGGAAACAANCAAGGAAAATTATTCTTCAGGGTGGGAAATCATCCTGGCAGGGAAATAATTTTTCTTAAATGAGCCAGGGAAACAAATTATCATATGGGGGATTTCCTGGCAATTGATTCGCATGCTGGTGGCACGTAATTGTTAAATATTCGCCCTGGTAACGACGGCCTTGCGTGGCACACACGTCAAGTGTGAAATTAGAAGAAGGCAGTTTTTTATCAAGGGCAGCGCCCGCAGGAAGGCGGACTCTACAGGAACTCAGGACGTCGCGAGGCTGGGGAAGAAACGACGTGGTTCAGAGGGTATCGTCGGCTGTGGTCTGCGACGCAATAACGCGCGGATTATCCTTCGATCGTCATCTACGAGCACTGTCGGTTCCTACCGGGTCGTTAACAAGCACGCCTTCCAGGTGTGACCGTTACANTTCGATCGTCATCTACGAGCACTGTCGGTTCCTACCGGGTCGTTAACAAGCACGCCTTCCAGGTGTGACCGTTACATCAGGTCGGCGATACGCAACAGGTTCAAGTCCTCAGCCTGGCTGTCGCTACACCTGGTGTTTCCTTGCCCGGCTCCCACCGCGATGTATGTTTACATTTTAGTTTAATGAAGGGAGAGGTAAGGCTAAGTTGATTGCTGGCAAGGCCGGCACGGAATAATGCAAATGTATGCTTTTTATACGTTGGGATAGAATTTAAATAATTAAGTTTCTATGTAAATGGTATTTCCTCTGGGTTTTTACTGCGCGCCAAATACAGGTTGCTCACTGTTTAAGACTGCCATGGTTATTGGAACACTTTTGAAATCAACCTTCGAAACATGTTACTGCCCCTGTCCACATCTATTTTCACAGCTATACTGACTAGCAAGCGCCCAGTTAAGTTGGTAACGATGCAGGGAAAGTTGTATGTTATAACGTTAAATAAAAAGTGTTAGATAAACGTTTGAAAATAGTGAAATGATTTATTTTGCTTTCTGATTTTTAATGCATATGAGTATATGAATGAGCAAATTTGTAGAAATAATTACTTTTCTAACAACGTCACAGTTTTGCTTGGCTGACACATTAATAAAGTGATCGGGCTCATGGCAATGTGAATTGTGCATATGGTAGGAGAATACTCAATAAGTAGATCCTGAGTAGTTTCAGTCTGACTGAAGACGGGAGCGGGGTAACGCGGCACGTAGGTCTACACCCTGGC
>NQII01005927.1:0-10366 GCA_002778355.1 Clitarchus hookeri
ACGTTCGATTCATTCATACTTTAAATTACACTCATTCAACTACCATTCTCGGGCCTTCGGCCTCGTCCATTACTTGGAAAAACTCGTGTTGATCCATCCGACTTCCGAAATCACATTCCGGGTCCATCGCTGGGGTCGTTATCTCTAGGTATTTCCTGGAACAAAACGAATTTTATCCAGGAAATGGGGTCACATTCGGGTTATATTCGCATCCGGTGTTTTTGTAAGGAGCCGCCCGAGGAGAAGGACTAGCACCTGACCACAGTGTACCCCGTGAAGGGCTTACTGCAGTCAAAGTACAGCCTCCCGTACGTGCGAGCGGCATCCTTGTAGATCTTAGACGGGTTGAATTCTTCCCCCCTTCTCCAGAAGCACTCCTTGAGCAGGCTCAGAAGTGCCTCCGTGTTCGTAGGCAGACCCACCTGGGCGACGGTGAGCCTGTCCACGCACTCCATGTGGGGGAAGAGGATCTTCTCACCCCCGTCCATAGATCTAACCAGCAGGGCAACTGCTGCCATCAGGATTGGTGGTTCCTCCAGTCTGGAAAGTTGGGCTCCTCTTACGACTTCGTCGTAGAGTTCCCACGGTTCTTTCGGGTGGGCTCCCACGGGCCATGCCTGGACTGACGCATCGATAGTGTTCCTATCAGAAGGCCAGTCGATCGTGAAAATTCTATCAGTACGGGGAACCATTTCGTTCCTCCTTACCTTGGCCTGGAGGAGAGAGACTTCTCTTTCCGCTCTTTCCTGTTTCGCTTCTTCCGTGTCTCTTTCCTCCACTATTCCTGGCTTCCTGATAGCGTGGGTGGCTCTCCGCCTCTGGTCCCTTAGGAGTTTGCTCATGTTGCTCCCTTACATACAGAACTGGTACCAGGCGCAAGGCCATCCATCATTTGGCCCCTCTGGATTTGTCTCATCTGGTGTTGTCGAGTTCGGGGTTGGGTCATCCAGGTCAACCAGGAAGATGGTCGACTCGGAGACCTAGGGCACTTGGGTTTGATGCACTATTGGTGCCATCTTACGGCTGGGCTCCGGTGTAGGGCAGTCTGGGTTGGTATTACGGACGGTCGAATCTAGCTATCCCGTGCCCTACACTTGTCTCTGCGGGTTGCTGAAATTACCTCAATGCTGGTGGATGGCATTGTCATGCTGTCTCGGTGTCTCTCCCGGGAAGTCCTGGGCTCGATCCCTGGACGTGCAGTTCTCTCCTCGTCGTTCGTTGTTCCTCGTATCTGACTCTCTCGTGACTCCAGCGTAACTCCCGACTCCGTTGTAACTGTCTTGTTGCTGCTGCTCCGTCGTAAACGTCTCGTAACTCTCGTGTAACTGACCTCAACTGTCCTTCACTCTCGCGTAACTCTCTTAACTGTCGTGTAACTGACTTAACTGTCCTCCATGACTCCTGTATATATATGTTTCTGTTCTATTTTCCATAGAACTCGGGACTTACCCTCTCGTGTTTGCGGTGGGATAGGGGTAGGCGGGGTGCACTGTTTTTCCCCGATTTGTAATTTCTTGTGGCGAGGGGCGATAACATGCCCGGGACTCCCCGCGTTCGCAGCATCACGTCGTGACTCAGGCAACATGACAGGTGCAGTTGGTTCGAGCTCGAGGATTCCTCTGGTTGTTAGGCCATCGGTTTACGGCGTGGGTAAGAATAGCGTCACCACTACTGGTAGGTATGAGTGGTACGTGTCAAGGTAACCTCAAACTAAATCTTTACGAAAACATTATTAGCAGCTAACTTAATTCAGTAAGCCAGCAATCACGATTTGCTTACTTCGTTCAGAGTCGGGGCATATGGGCTACTCTCTGATTTAACATGGCCGCCCGGCCGGCCAGTTCTAAACACGCGGTAAAATTCGAGTTCGTAGGCGGACACTTTTGGCGCCATATTTTAAAAACCAGCATTCGCATTCGCATTCGCGAATGTCGGAGGTGAATATTCGCATTCGCATTCGCGAATGTGGAAAAATCGACATTCATTGCATCACTAGTACATACACAAATTAAACAAAAAAATGTATCAAGATTTGAACGCATTTGTAAGAAAAAGATATCGCCCAGTTTTAGAATGCATCCGGTACGTAGTAATAAAACCCTCGCCACTTGTAGACGCGGCACTGTAGCAACACTGTCAGGTATAGAAGAAATGTTTTGTGTATGGTTTTTTTGTTAGTTTATATTTTCGCAGCGGGACTTTTTTGTGGCGCGGGCTCTAGTAATAGTGACGCTCGGGGAATCCTTGCTTTCTGTTTTGTAAGCATAAGAGATGCTCCACTACACACACATCATTTGATTGTTATGAGAATTTGGTTGTTTGTGGCATAGATTTTTTTTCGATATCACAATTTTTGTTTTATCGGATCCATGATTAGTCTCAAAGTTAATTAGTTAATTGTGGAAATTAGATAACAATATGTCTAGTTCTAGAAAGTATCTAAGTGGGAGCGAAAAACGAAAGAGAAAGAAGGAGTCTGAAGAAAAAAATAAAAAGTTGCCTAAAATAAGTCAGTACTTTAAGAATGAAGATTTTATTGATGAGGAATCATATGAACAGTGCAGCGGAAATAAAGAAATTGACGTGATTAAAAGTGGCAGTATTGCAGAGCCCGACAGCAGTGAATATCTAGATCCAGAGCAACCACAACCACCACAATCAGGTACAAGCAAATCTCAAAGTGAATTAATTTTTTATGTGAATGAAGTTACATCTTTGCCATATGTTACTGATAAGGGTAATTTTAAAGAACTAAATGGTTTGTGATTAAAAACGGACACTGTAAACCTAAAGGCCCCTTCTTGGAAAAATATTATATTGCTTCTAAGTCTGGCTTAAAACTAGAGCGTACCTTGCTGTCCTAGTCTCTATTGCTTCAAAAGGCATATTGTGAACCATGTTGGTTATTTGCAAATAGGGCATCTAAAAATATACAAAATGTTTGGATAGAAAGTTATGACGATTGGAAACATATTGTAAAAGCCATAGAAAAACACGAGACATCGATAAATCATTTGGATTCATGTTTTTTATATCAACAATGGCGGTTACATGGAACACTATATGAAGAGCAAGAGTCCGTAATCAAGAAAGAAAAATCTTTTTGGCACCAAGTACTCACTAGACTCCTTGATGTTACTGACACTTTCAACCTGTAATTTAGCTTTTCGTGGCCATAGAGAAAAAGCATGCAGCAATGATTCAAGTCCAAGAAGAAATTTTTTGAGTATTGTTGAGTTATTAGCGAAATACGATCCTGTTTTACAATAATTGTTCAGTAAAACAAAGGGCCAGACAAAATATTTAAGTTCAAAAATACAAAATGAGGTCATTGCTGTTCTGGTCCAAAAAGTGGAAAACGTGCTGGTATATGAAATAATCACCGCACCATTTTGCTCCATTATATTTTATACGACTCAAGATATTTCGAAAACAGATCAATTGTGTGAACTTTACTGTTACTGTGACGGGTACAGAGGGTAAGAATTGCGCTGTATTCACACCCTGGGAGGAATAACCCCGGGGAAGTCCCGCCGTATAAGAACATGCGGGGGAGAACCGAAGCTAGAGAAAATCAGGGAAACTCCCAAAAATTAGCTGATATAAGCCCTCTACGAAGGAATCAAGGGAACCCCCGCCGAGATTAGTGCCGACCCAGCTGCCAGGTACCCCCGAGACGCTTGCCGCACCCCTCCCTCCATCCTAGTTTGAGCGAGTGAGCCGCTGACGAGACACGAAATCCTATACAAAAAACGTGCGAGTTACATGGGGGAATGCCCTAATTCTCTCGAGACAAACTGCTGACAGCCAATTTGAATATATCGGGAGACGGGTTAAAGTCCGGAGCAGCGAGGGAACGAGGGCAGTTGTTGTCAGATAGTCAGTGGTGGTCAGTCAGTCGTGGACAAGTAGTTGTTCGGCAGCCGCGATGCGAGACAGAGAAGGCAGTTAGGCGAGAGGCAGTCGTATCACCGGGCCGGAGTTCGGGCCCGGCCCAGGCAGTAATGTACAATCAGTTGTTCGCAGTCTCTGTTGTTCAACCGAGACAGGAGTTGTTCGGCGGTACAGCCGTGAGGCGAGATAGATGCAGCCGAAACAGGAGAAGCCGAATCAGACACGGGAGTAATCAGTCGTGTGACGAGAACAGTGCCGAGAATATGAGTAAATTCCCGGAAACGAGTGGTAGCCCCAGTCCGAGTGGCGCCATTCCCCGAGAAGGCATAGTCGTGTGCCGTATGGCGACGAGGCGAGCAGACAGTCAGTCAGTGAGTCAATAGTAACGTCACCGAGGAGAGAACCCAGGAACAGCCGAAACTTCATTTTTAAATTCCAGAGACAAACCCAGTAAAAGTACCGAGAACTTATGAGTTCATTTCCGAAAACGTAGTGGCAAAGTTCCTGGTGAAACCGGCGCTTTCCTCACCAAACCTCCCCTCCTGGTGGCCGATACCTATTAAAAGGTCATACCAGGAGCGCTTCTTTCTACTGTACTTTAACTCCCACAAACAAAAGCTAGATCGGCTCTTTTGTTTCGCAGGGCGCCACCGGGAACTTTGAATTTTGAGTCCGTCATACTGATCCGAAAAGAATTTAAATTACCAAAAGCTAAATACTTACACATGACATTTATACACTACCGTGCTCGCGCTTGTCCTGCACACGAAAAATTAAGTATGACGGCATCCCTTAGCACATTCTCGGCTCAGTGCAACCAGGCTATGTCGGACTAAGATTTGGGAAACAGCTGGTAGCCAGGATTGTTTCCTGCCTCCTCGCCCGTGGTTGTAAAGAGCGTTATATATACCACACTGCAGACGTTCGATTCATTCATACTTTAAATTACACTCATTCAACTACCATTCTCGGGCCTTCGGCCTCGTCCATTACTTAGAAAAACTCGCGTTGATC
Organism: Clitarchus hookeri; assembly: GCA_002778355.1. Classification (NCBI taxonomy): domain Eukaryota; kingdom Metazoa; phylum Arthropoda; class Insecta; order Phasmatodea; family Phasmatidae; genus Clitarchus; species Clitarchus hookeri. Next base: position 4,909 of record NQII01005927.1, read on the forward strand.
CATCCGACTTCCAAAATCACATTTCAGGTCCATCGCTGGGGTCGTTATCTCTGGGTATTTCCTGGAACAAAACGAATTTTATCAAGGAAATGGGGTCACATTCGGGTTATTGTCGCATCCGGTGTTTTTGTAAGGAGCCGCCCGAGGAGAAGGACTAGCACCTGACCACAGTGTACCCCGTGAAGGGCTTACTGCAGTCAAAGTACAGCCTCCCGTACGTGCGAGCGGTTTCCTTGTAGATCTTAGACGGGTTGAATTCTTCCCCCCTTCTCCAGAAGCACTCCTTGAGCAGGCTCAGAAGTGCCTCCGTGTTCGTAGGCAGACCCACCTGGGCGACGGTGAGCCTGTCCACGCACTCCATGTGGGGGAAGAGGATCTTCTCACCCCCGTCCATAGATCTAACCAGCAGGGCAACTGCTGCCATCAGGATTGGTGATTCCTCCAGTCTGGAAAGTTGGGCTCCTCTTACGACTTCATCGTAGAGTTCCCACGGTTCTTTCGGGTGGGCTCCCACGGGCCATGCCTGGACTGACGCATCGATAGTGTTCCTATCAGAAGGCCAGTCGATCGTGAAAATTCTATCAGTACGGGGAACCATTTCGTTCCTCCTTACCTTGGCCTGGAGGAGAGAGACTTCTCTTTCTGCTCTTTCCTGTTTCGCTTCTTCCGTGTCTCTTTCCTCCACTATTCTTGGCTTCCTGATAGCGTGGGCGGCTCTCCGCCTCTGGTCCCTTAGGAGTTTGCTCATGTTGCGAGCAACATGAGCAAGTCCCTCCCTTACATACAGAACTGGATACCAGGCGCAAGGCCATCCATCATTTGGCCCCTCTGGATTTGTCTCATCTCGTGTTGTCGACTTCGGGGTTGGGTCATCCAGGTCAACCAGGAAGACGGTTGACTCGGAGACCTTGGGCACTTGGGTTTGATGCACTATTGGTGCCATCTTACGGCTGGGCTCCGGTGTAGNTTGATGCACTATTGGTGCCATCTTACGGCTGGGCTCCGGTGTAGGGCAGTCTGGGTTGGTATTCTCCAGAATCACTGCGGGAAACAAGTGACTAGACATTTTCAAGGTCGGAGTTCTCCAGATCCGAATCCCTGCCCACACCCAGTGACTGGTTGAGACTTTGGCTCAGCCACCACACGTCGAATTCCTCATTCCTTTTACCTGCCTCGGTCAGGAATTCAAGCACTTTTGGTGCAAGGACCCTGTCCGAGAGCATACCACGGAGGTCGACCTGGCCGTGACTGCCTTCAAAAGAGGACCGTAAGTCCTCGATTTTCGGACAGTCATGGAGGAGGTGGGCCGAGGTATCAGATACCCCGCACACCACACAGTCTGGATCTTGTACTAGGCCAAACGAGGACAACTTCGCCTTGTAGTTTCCATGTCCGGTCAGAAACTGCGCACTGTAGTGACCTATAGTAAGCCACCGCAGCGACAGCCTCAGCCGGACATCCGGGAAGATCTCGAAGGTGATTCTTCCCTTTTCCGATTTCTCCCATCTCTCTTGCCAGGTGTTGATGGATCTCTCCCTAATTGCTTTCTGTTCCTCGGGGCGGATGGAATCCACCCATTTTCTCCTGCTTATTTCACCACGTTCTTTGATGAAAAGATCGAGAGGGAGTTCTGCTGCCAAGACTTGCAAGGCATCATTTGAAGTTGTCCTGTAGGCCTTTGTGATGGCCAGTAACGCAGCACGCTGCGCACTGATCACCTTTCTCCGGGTATGTTCCTTGTCAACCTCCGGGTACCATACACCAGCGGCGTATGTCACCACGGCCAAGAAGACTGACCTGTACATGAGTTTCAGCGTGTGGTAGCCGAGTCCCCAGTTGGCAGGTGCCACAGCTCTGAGTCGTTGGAACATTACAACGGCCTTGTTCGCCGCATAGCGTACGTGTCCTTGGAAAGCGAGACGGGTCTGCAGTATCACGCCTAGATACTTCATTTCTTGGACGAGTTTTACAACTCGTCCTTCGAATCTGATCACCGGCTTGCGTTGGAGGTTCCCCTTTAGAATAATCCCATTCATTTTCTCGACCGAGAACTCCAATTTGAAGTTCACGGCCCATGTGGTGATCTTTTCGAGTGCTCTTTCCGTTTTCTCCTCCAACTCTCGCCGTGACCAAGCTGGTATTAGCAGTAGTCCATCGTCCGCGTATCCGTAGATCACGCAGCCATCCGGGAGTGTTAGCCGCAGCAGTCCCTCGAAAATGATGTTCCACAGTATCGGGCCAAGGACGGATCCCTGGGGACACCCTTTGGTTAGCACTTTAAACTCAGTATGTTCCCCCAATCTGAGTTGACACGTTCTTTCGTTTAGAAAATCCTTGATCAGTCCGTATAGATTTCTGGGGCACTCCAACAAGCGTAGCTGCCACAAGATTTGCGGCCACCACGCATTGTCAAATGCTCCCGAGATATCCAAAGATATTGCCAAGACGTACTTGTGTTCGTACTGTCTTACCTGGTTCACCATGTCTATTATGGCCTTTTCTGTACTTTTCCCTTTGATAAAGCCGTACTGTCTTGCATGGATACCTTGGACTACATCCAGGTAACCCATGAGCCGCCTGTTCACCAGACGCTCCAAGACTTTCCCCATCACAGATAGCAGCGTGATGGGGCGGTACGACTTGGCCATTCTCGGGTTCTTCCCGGCACCTTTAAAGATGACTTTGAGAAGCCCTCTCTTCCAGCACTCGGGAAATACTCCTGTTCCCAGACAATGGTTGAACAGATCAAGCATTTCAGTTCTCATCCTTGGATAAGCTCGTAGCAACATTTCCCCTGTCAGGCCATCCATACCTGGGGCTTTCTTGAGTTTAATCCTCCGGACTATCGTGTTTAGTTCCTCCATATGGAACGGTGCTGTGTCCTCCGTCCTGATCTCCAATACTGCGTTTTCACGGATTTCCTTGTGGTAGCCACTCTCCCCTATCTGAGAGTCGTCAGGCAGCAAGACTTTCATCAAGTGCCTGGCGTTTTCCTCGAAGGACTGCAGCAACACTCCATCCGACTCAAGAGCTGGAAGCTCCTCGTTTCTCCTGATTTTTCCTGACACCATCCGGTAGACCAGGCCCCATGGGTCCTCATTTCCCCTTTCTGTTACAAGCGTTCTCCACGCTTGCTGCCTCTTTTTACGGAGCGTTCGCCGGTAGTCCCCTCTAAGAACATTGTACCGCCTAACTGCGCTGGCTCTGAGCTCTGGTTGATACACTCTTTTGAAGTACTTCCTGGACTTCTTTACCTGCCTTCTCATCCTTTCTAGCTCATCATCCCACCAGGGGTGATGAGGTACTTTCCTTGTGACCTGGGGAATTGCTTCCCTGCAGGCCACCATGATACATTCAACCAGAGTCTCAGCCCTTTGATTTGTTGTCAAACTGTTCAGTTGGGTCTTGTAATTATCCAGCCCCTTCAGCAGCACTCTGTCAAAGAGGGTCCAATTGGCTCTCGCTGTTATATATCTTGGGCGCTCTGGTCCGTTTCCCTCACCTCCTTTCATCCGGATGGTGAACAGAATCATTTTGTGGTCGCTCTCTACCTCGTCAGAAACTCTCCAATTCCCAATACTTCCGAGAGCATGCGGTGTAGCTACTGTTACGTCTAGATACGATTCTGTATCGTGGGCTGGCGATCTGTATGTCGCCTGATGGCCTGGTGTGTTTACAACCTGCAGATTTTTCTCGGTCAGGTACCTGTTTACCTCCTCTCCTCGGTCGTTCGTCACTGGGGAATTCCAGAGTTCTGAGTATGAATTGATATCCGCACCGAATATTATTCTCCTTTCCTTGGCTCTTTGAATGATCATCTCCCATTGAGAGAGGTGTCTATCCAGTGGGTCACTTGGTTGGAAGTATGACGATACAATCGTCATACTCCCTCCCCCCATTTCCAGTTTCAAACACGCATGATGCGTGTTTGACAGAGCCTCCAGCGGGATATAGCATACCTTGGGGTTCCTAACCCAAATAGCAGCCATTGGTTTTTCCCCGAACATGACAGAGCGACCGGGAAGGCTTGGTATTTTCCCATGAAGCAGGTAGGGCTCCTGCATCAATACCAGGTCCAGATTTTGCTCCTGTCCAACTCGATGCAGTTCCATTGTTGGAACTGCTGCCCTTTGCAGGTTGATTTGCCCGACGTGTAGCAGCGCATGACACTCAGTCATACTGGGTCCTTTCGAGCTCTAACGCGATCATCTTTTGGTGAACAGGGCAATCCAGAGAACCGACCTTGTGATTTACCTCACGGTTTTTGTCTTTATGACAGTTGAAACATTTTGCGGGTTCTGACTGTCTTGTACATTCACTGTACTTATGTCCCACTTCGGCACAGCCAGAACACACCAGAGGAGATTTGCACTTATCCTTGACATGTCCGTAACCCTGACAGCGGAAGCACCTTGCGGGTACAAGGTAATCTCTCACCTTGCACCGCTGGAAGCCGATATACACAAGTTCCTCGGCTATGAGGAGTCGTCTCAGAGCGGGGGTTGTTTCAAGGACAACATTTACCTTTTCTTTGTTGCTCCTTGGACCAGTTCGGAACCGGATTGAGGCGTTCTTGGAAAATTCCTCCTTCCCTATCCGGGATTCCCTAAAGTTCTGATCACACAAGGTGGTCAGAAACTCAGGGGTATCATATTCCCTAGGCACATCGAAAATGATCAATTTCGGGCCTCGCCTCTTGGGGTCCTCCACCCTCAACCCAAGTTCTTCCATCCTTTGCTTGTTCTTTAGTTTGAGGAGAGTTTCCTCGTCCTCTGCCTCTAACAAAACCCCGCCCTTTCCGACTTGTCTCATATTCCTTATTCTGAGGTGCTCCTTGACAGGGTCAATTGACTTAAGTTTTCCCCTGGTCTCCTCTGACTTTCCCTCACCTTCCTTTGGGTAGACCAGCACTGTCTTTCTTTGTCCAACTCTCCTCCCCTGGACCACCTGCCACTCCTCAGGCTGGTCTGAGGTTATCTGTTCTTTCCCTTTGTTTTCTCTCTGTTCTTTGACAATGTCAGAGAATGAGAGCGCCTTCGTTTTTGCGCTGGCACTAGGTGCCGGCTGAGGTTGCCTTGGGGTAACTCTCTCCAGGGTTCGCACTTTATCCCTTAACCCTCTGGTTTCTGCGTGCAGCGTGCTATTACGCAGCAACTGCATATCCAATAGAGCTTTTAGACGCAGGATCCTAGGGAGGAGGAAGTTCCCACACTCCTTTGTTACCTTTTTCCGGTCGTCTGTGACGTACTCTGTGATGTCTTCCAACATCAGAGACGCCTCGGTCTGAATAGACTCGTAGTCTGTTTCTGCTGTTTCTGTTTCAACGGGGGCACCACTCCCATTTTCCTCTATTTCCGTTACTGCTAACGTAGTGGCAGTTTCCGTGGTGAGGAATGCAGAAACGCGATAGCCGGAAGCAGGACGAGGAGGACGCGCTCTCCAACCAGGAACGCCAGCC
>NQII01005927.1:10419-128383 GCA_002778355.1 Clitarchus hookeri
AAAGCCGCAGGAAAAAGCCAACTTAGTACAGCACGTCAACGAGAGCCAGTCCGAGGGCCTGAGAAATAGGGCCACCCAACTCACCATGCCTCAGCTACCAACGAAGACAACTCACCAAAAGCCGCAGTCACAGATAAGTAGAGAAACGTCTCCCTTCAACCACCTTCCCCGACGCATATTATTCAGCCCACCAGCACTTCAGACTTACGACTAGAGGGGGGCTCAGTCCCACCAGTGTGTGTAAATAACTATTTGACCTTCTGATCAATAAATCCTGGTGTGTTAAATAACGGAGAATACGAGTAATTGTTTACCCCTAACGCAATAACCACAGGTGCCCTTAGTNAAATCCTGGTGTGTTAAATAACGGAGAATACGAGTAATTGTTTACCCCTAACGCAATAACCACAGGTGCCCTTAGTCTGCACCTAAATAATTTAACTATATAAACTACTGGCAACCATCCTGTAGAACTCAGGTGGCCTAGTAGCGACAACTGTGTGATTGAGAAAGATGATAATGGAACTCCAAAGGCGCTCGTATTTAAAGAGTCATTTTTAGGATTTCATGAAGTTAAGGATTAAACTGGCTTAGCAATGTCCAACCAGATTATAAAATCCATAAATGACAAAAATATTCCTCTGAATAAGTGTCGTGGACAAGGANCAACCAGATTATAAAATCCATAAATGACAAAAATATTCCTCTGAATAAGTGTCGTGGACAAGGATATGACGGTGCAAATAACATGAAAGGCACTTATGGTGGAATTAAAAAACTTATAAGAGATATCGAGCCAAATGCGGTGTATGTCCATTGAGCTGCTCATAATTTAAATCTGGTGGTTAATGATGCAGCAAAAGAGGTTATAGAAATGCAAACATTTTTTGAAACCGTCCAACAAATTTATAATTTTTTTTGGGCATAGTATCAAAAGATGGAATATACTATCAAGTTTTATATCTAATAAATAAGGGGAGTCTTCAACTTCGGTAACATTAAAAACATTAAATCCAACTAGATGGGCAGGATGTTTCGATGCCATTTTTGCTTTAAAAGTTTGGTTTGTTGAAGTTCAAAAAGCGCTAACAAAAACTATTCTATTAAATTCCAAAGCAGATGAGAGAAATTAAGCTATTTCACTGAAGAAGATGGTCGAAAACTACAACTGTATTATGTTACTGGTTTTCCATTGCAAAATTTTACAGACCATCGACGCGGCCTCTAAAGCACTTCATTCTAAAGCCAACCATCTTTCAAATGCCTCAAAGCGTTTGCAAGTCTGTCTGGAAGAACTTGAAAAATATCGACATGAATTTGGAGATTTAAAAACGCAAGCAAATAGTGTAGCAGAGAAATGGTCTATCAACCCTGAATTTCCTAAAACTCGTCAGAGGAAGGTGAAACGTAATTTTGATGAAATGTGCGAGGATGAACGTCTCCAAGATCCCGAAAGTTTGTTTGAAGTGAACGTATTCCATCGTGTATTGGACATCATCATTAATCAACTGAGATCGCGCGTTTCCTTGGAATGAATGAAATTGTTTTCAATTTCAGTGTCTTGCAACCTGCCACTTTGCAAAATTTAAATGACACCGATTTAGTGGAAAAGGCTTTAGAATTTGTTGATTTATATAAAAAAGACATATGTCTCGTTTGCCAAGGAAATTCTTAGTTTTCGATCCACTTTTAGACACAAAATAAAAAAATCATCTTTTATAAGAGAACTTGCTGATTTATTAATCATAAAGAATCATTTTATGTCTTCGAACTTTTCTGTAGTGTGTACTGCATTTCTGTTATTTGTAACCATTCCTGTGACTACGGCTGGTGCCAAGCAATCATTTTCAAAATAAAAATTTTTTAAAACTTAGTTAAGAAATTCTATGGGACAAGAAAGGTTACACAGCTTAGCTATTCTATCCATCAAACATTCCATGGCCTGAAATTTGAACTTTAATGTTGTCATTAACACTTTTGCTGAACATAAAGCCCGAAAAAAGTAATTTATAAATAACATTTTGACTAAAAATAAAATTATTTCAATTCAATACACTCTTTAAATTAAGAGTTATTAGAAAATCAATGAAAAATGCACCTAATAATTATAATAGTGTTGGTATGTACTTTACGTAGTGATTTATTAAAAATAAACTACAACGTTGGTTGAGCTTCTTTACGTTGAGGGAGGGCCCCATCCGATGAATTTGCCGCAGGCTTCAAAGGTATAGTTACACCACTGGGCCGATTGTATTTGTTGTAGACCTATTGGCTTTAGGTGTGATACAGGTCATATTTGGTTGAGTGAGGGATGCTTCTTGAAGTTGACAAACCTCTTTAATTGACTGATGGTTTGTTAGTGGTTGGTTTCAATCGAACCCCTATCAGAATTGAATTGACTCACTTGATCCAGATTGAAATCAGTCATCATTAAGTCAGGATGGTTACTGGTTATTGAAATGTTATGGTTAGTAAAAAAAGGAAGTTAATCAGATATATCTTGTGAGAGGTCAGGATGCTTACTGCTTGATGGTCCATCAAGGTTGTTTAAGGTAGAAAGTTCATCAGAATTTCCTTGTGCCAAATCAGAATGGTTAGTGGTTGATGGAGTATCAAGTTTGATTGATCTTGCAATTTCAACAGACTTTTCTTGAGGTAGGTCAGGATGGTCAGAGGTTGATGGATCATCAAGATTGGTTGAACTAGGAGGTTTATTAAGGTTTTCTTGAGGCAGATCAGGTTGGTTAGTAGTTGATGGAGTATCTAGGTTGGTTAATCTAGGAAATTCAGCTGACTCATCTTGTGACAAAATATAGTTTTTAATTTTCTTCCATACATAAAAAAGCTCTTTTGCAGATTCATCTCCACACCAATGTTCACCACTGCTGCGGAACTCCTGAATGTGNGTTCTTCCATACATAAAAAAGCTCTTTTGCAGATTCATCTCCACACCATTGTTCACCACTGCTGCGGAACTCCTGAATGTGTGAAGAGGAACAATAAATGTTCAGTTTTGAACTGGTATGGCTTGTCAATTATTCTAGACTTACGGCTTATACATTTCCCGTAGTCGATATTTTCTTTGTTAAATGGATAAACTCCACACTTTTCAATCCCTTTCTGCAAAACACTTTCTATCAAAGGAGCAATGTTGGCCCTTGTAACTGGTCTGTGGCCAGTTTTTTTCTGCCAATCTGAAACAATCTTTTTCCAAGCACATTTAATAGGTCAGAAAACAGACACATCTGCTGGTTGGAGTATGTGTGTGGCATTTGGGAGCAATGAGTACAAAATTATGTCATTATCTTTACAGAGCATTGCAAGCTCAAAGCTTATGTGGGACTTGTGACCATCTATTAGATACAATACTGGAAAGGTTGCATTTTTATCTTTTAAATAAGGTAACAATTTATTTGCTACATACCCATAAAACACTGGGGAAGTCATCTACCCTTTATTTGATCTACCCAATGACCAGTCGGGGTTAACATTTCGACTGATTTTCTGCTGGTATTCTTTCATAGGAAGGTGCCATTTTACCAGCAGCATCGAATGTCACCATTACAGTTTTACACTCCTTGTTACTACCTTTTACTTCAAATAAATCTTTAAAACCCTTAGGCACTATTACGAATGATGTTACTGGGTTAGTTTGAAACTCTGACTCATTCCAATTTATGATTCTGGAAGGATCCTTATGCAGATCAGTGTTTCCTGTTTGCTTAATAATGTGCTGCTTCAAATCATCATGCCATTTTCGAATAGCTCGTTCCGTCACCAGAGATCTTGCAGTGCTAAGAGCTTCTGGCTTTTGAAGTGAAATATATTGGTGGCGCTTGATGGAAAGCTCAAACCACTTCCTTGAGGGTCTTCCCTCAGTTGGGCCTCCCATCTTTTTTCAATATATCCTCCACAGCATCAAGCAGTTGTCTTGGTTCTACAGGAATTCCTTTTTTTTTCCCCTTGCCTTCAGCCAAAGACCAAGAAGCTCTTCTTCCTACAAAATTGAACAACGATTAGATTTTAAAGAGTAGGCCTTTTCAAGCTAACCTAGGCTACATCTAGAGTTGTGCACATTAGTTACGCGTAACATTTGTAATTTTGAGTTTGGTTTCCTTTCCGAATTAATTTAATATAGCTTTATATTTAGTCATACATTTCCCAATTTTTTAAAAATGTTTTGCTCTGGGGAGAATCTTCATGTCATATTTACTAATAAAATGTATCATTACACTAGGCCTAGGCTAGGTAGTTTTAATGTTTAATTTAATACGGGACCAAAAATTCCCTTTAATGAGTAAACGCGTATAAAAAAATAAGCCTACAAACAAAACAAGCAGTATTAACATAAAATGACTAAACCTAGTAAGAATTGACTTTTTTATTTTATGAAAACATTTCGCATTAAATCTCATTAAAATGTGTCAATTAAAAATATAGCCTATTAACATAACCTAAAAATTGAAATATGCATACATATAATAACTGCTTATTAAATTTACGACCCAAACCTACATACATTACGTGTTAAATTTGTAGAAGGACCTTTCTGGCGTCCAAGGAGTTTTTTCTTCCAACTTATCCATCATCGTGGCATGAGGAATGTTGTACTTCCTTTCTGTTTCTCGAAATTTAGCTCCNTTTTTTCTTCCAACTTATCCATCATCGTGGCATGAGGAATGTTGTACTTCCTTTCTGTTTCTCGAAATTTAGCTCCATTCCACACTTCATTGATGGCATTAGCCAAATCTTCAACTCTATACTTTTTTTGGCATCTGAAACCAACAGTTTGAAGAATCAGCTCACTGTACTAATTTTCGACCAGCACTTTGCACCAGTAGCCGACCACTGGTCAGATATTGGAATGAGAGGGTATTGTATTGGGAGGGTGAGAGCCATATGTGTTTCATAATAAAGCCAGTCCGAATACCACACTGGCTGAAAAAATAAACAAAACCCAATATCCGACCAGCTGGTCGGGTACTGAGGCAAAAGTAAAAAATAATGATCCGATAACCGNAAAATAAACAAAACCCAATATCCGACCAGCTGGTCGGGTACTGAGGCAAAAGTAAAAAATAATGATCCGATAACCAACCATGTTGTTTTATTTTGTTTAAAAAAAAAACCAATTATTTTAACTAATTTTCCATAGTCTTTAAGTATATAAAACTACTTAGAAACACTAAAACAACAAAACATTAAGTGGATATAAGTTGATAAAATATCTACTTACCTTAGATACATGTAGCTGTGATGCTCGGTCAGATGCCATATTGCCAGTGGTGCCAAACATAAAAATTCCCTGTGACTTCTGAACTCACATTAGAGTAAAATTAAATTTCCCTAAAATTTAAAAGCCTTTGAGTAAGCAAGGATTGAAGGGACTTTTAAAAACACAATTTATGCTCGTGCAAATGATAAGAAACCTAGTGCAGCTAGTGCTTGTTAGAGCTACAGTGCGGCCAAGATCGGCAGTTCGGCGCATGCGTCGAGCGGCCGGCCTCGCAGAAGAAGAAGCAGCAGTAGAGTGAGCATGCCGACTGCGCCCAAGCTGTGCACGATTAACAGTAAAAGCATACACACAAGACACAAATGTACACTGTTTCAGGGGTCAACTGCATGGGTTCTTGGGCAAGGAGGCCTGCCCCAACTAACGAAATCATAAGAGTCATGGCATAATTCATCGCATATATCAATTCAATTACATATTGAACATATCGGGTAGGATTAACAAAAGGATTTATTTAATTAAAAAAAAAATATTATATATACATACACATATATATGCACTATACTTTTATCTAACAACCCATAATGGCGCACCGACTTGATAGTTTNAAATGTACACTGTTTCAGGGGTCAACTGCATGGGTTCTTGGGCAAGGAGGCCTGCCCCAACTAACGAAATCATAATAGTCATGGCATAATTCATCGCATATATCAATTCAATTACATATTGAACATATCGGGTAGGATTAACAAAAGGATTTATTTAATTAAAAAAAAAATTATATATACATACACATATATATGCACTATACTTTTATCTAACAACCCATAATGGCGCACCGACTTGATAGTTTNATTATATATACATACACATATATATGCACTATACTTTTATCTAACAACCCATAATGGCGCACCGACTTGATAGTTTGTTGCAGGTCGGGAAGAAGATTTTGACTTCGGGAAATGGGGCTCTATTGTTACAGAATTCAGAGTTTGGTACCAGGAACTCTCAACTCCAATTTATTAACCAGGATTTTTCTTTTCAATTTTACTGTCACAAACGAGGAAAAACTAAACGTATCCTGTGGGCTGCCCCTGGGAGACGAGGGACTCACCGACACATTACATGCAAAATTAACTAGCACACTTGCAAACAACAGATCAACATGCTAGACAGACATCACGACACTCACATTCACTCCAGCCGATGATTTGAGTATGTGTCGGGGTGCATTCTGTGGCATATGAGGGTTCGGCAGCTATAATCAAGAAAACAACATAACCCTAAGGCTATTTATGTGCACTGTGCTGCACAATTTCTTGATTTGTCCATCACAAAATCAAGTGAAATTCAAGCAGTGAGGAAATGTCTTGGAACTGTGGAAAAAAATGTATGATTTTTTTTAGCACTCCTCAGGGAAAGGCAGTATTACCAGTAATTTAAAATAGTGATGCCTCCCCAAGTGCACAATCTCTGAAGAGACTTTGTGCTACGAGATGGATAGCCAAGTATGATTTAGTACATGATTTCATTGAGTTGTTAGAATTTACACTAAAAGCTTTAGAAAAAATTTGCAGATGGAATGGCACATCAACAGATGCAAAAATTTTAATTAATGCAATGGACTTTGAATTTTTTGTATCATTATAAGTAATGAATGAAGTGTTTGGATATGGGCTGCCCCTATGTAGGCAATTCCAGAAAGAATCCTTGGACTTGAAAGCAGCTTTTACGACTGCCGAAGATACTGTCATNAGTAATGAATGAAGTGTTTGGATATGGGCTGCCCCTACGTAGGCAATTCCAGAAAGAATCCTTGGACTTGAAAGCAGCTTTTACGACTGCCGAAGATACTGTCGTAGAACTAAAANATAGAACTAAAAGAATCAGAGGCTATTCAGGACAAGAATTCAAGTTGTATATAAACAAGCGAAGTCTGTGGAAAACATTCTGGGAGTAGAGGAGTCTGTGAAAAGAATTTCGATGTTTCGAAAAAATATAACTGGTATTGTTACTACGTAGTACATTAGAAGATTACTATACACTGGCTATTTTTATCCTTTAAGTTGATTACTTTATTAGTCAGCTAGAAGAAAGGTTTGTTAAGCACAAGCAAGAGTTTGATGGTTTTATGTGTCTCCTTGAAAGTGGCATGACAGTAAATGAGAAAACAATATATGAGCATTTAACAGAANGTAGGCAATTCCAGAAAGAATCCTTGGACTTGAAAGCAGCTTTTACGACTGCCGAAGATACTGTCGTAGAACTAAAAGAATCAGAGGCCATTCAGGACAAGAATTCAAGTTGTATATAAACAAGCGAAGTCTGTGGAAAACATTCTGGGAGTAGAGGAGTCTGTGAAAAGAATTTCGATGTTTCGAAAAAATATAACTGGTATTGTTACTACGTACTACATTAGAAGATTACTATACACTGGCTATTTTCATCCTTTAAGTTGATTACTTTATTAGTCAGCTAGAAGAAAGGTTTTTAAGCACAAGCAAGTGTTTGATGGTTTTATGTGTCTCCTTGAAAGTGGCATGACAGTAAATGAGAAAACAATATATGAGCATTTAACAGAANGTTTGATGGTTTTATGTGTCTCCTTGAAAGTGGCATGACAGTAAATGAGAAAACAATATATGAGCATTTAACAGAATTTTATTCACCAATGATTCAAACAAATTCGTATTGTGAGTTGAGGCTTTGGAAAACTAGATTAGCAAAGGAAAACATAATTTGTCAAACTGCAATCAAAGCTTTCAAAAATTTTGTGATAAGGTTTTTCCTAATGTTTTCAAGATTCTTAAAATTTTGTGCACACAGCCAGTTTCGACATCCTCTGCGGAGAGATCATTTTCTTTGCTGAAATGGATAAAAACTTACCTGAGGAAACAAGATTAAATGGATTTTTAGTGCTATCAATTCACAGAAACATTCCTTTTAATGCTTGTGAAATTATCAATGAGATGGCCAAATCAACACGCAAGATTGTCTTTTAAAGTACCATACGAACTAGTAACATGTGTCTTGATCGTTAACTAAATAAAATGATTGAGTCTATACTTTTGTGATTAAGTCCTGTCAAAATATTTCATTTTGATTACTATTTAACTGCCTTCTCTAAATACAGATATTTGCATTTATTGGTGAGAGTTCTAATAGTTATTGTGTATTAANTTACTATTTAACTGCCTTCTCTAAATACAGATATTTGCATTTATTGGTGAGAGTTCTAATAGTTATTGTGTATTAATTAATAAAACTTATAAGTACCTACTTTAACATTTTCAATGAGCTTAAAATACACTTAAATAATGCCATATTGAGCATCAATACTAAAATTTTTCCAGTGGGGAAAAATCTTCTGGACCCCCCCTCATCAATGTTGTAAATCGTTCCTACGCCACTGAACTGATAACATTATATGTACCAACACAAAAATTATCTATCCTGTCTTAGGAATCAGTTCTCCATCCTTAGTTCCTGTCTTAGGAATTAGTTCTCCATCNTTACAATTTAACTGCCTTCTCTAAATACAGATATTTGCATTTATTGGTGAGAGTTCTAATAGTTATTGTGTATTATTTAATAAAACTTATAAGTACCTACTTTATCATTTTCAATGAGCTTAAAATACACTTAAATAATGCCATATTGAGCATCAATATTAAAAATTTTCCAGTGGGGACAAATCTTCTGGACCCCCCTCATCAATGTTGTAAATCGTTCCTACGCCACTGAACTGATAACATTACATGTACCAACAGAAAAATTATCTATCCTGTCTTAGGAATTAGTTCTCCAGCCTTAGTCTCAGCAGACCTCAGTGTGTGCTTCCCCCCCTCCCCTCAAAAAATTTGTACATTTCTAGGCTGCTGAAGGACTTGTAAGACGTTCGCCACGGTCAAAAATATCTGTTCATAAATTTGCAACAAAGTCGGACAGAGAGCTACACGTTAATAATGACTTACCATAAATACCGTATATGTTTACTTACTGCAATTTGGTGCTAATAGCATTGAATATGTACTTTTCAAATTTAATACACTTCCTCTGATCCTCTGAGATATAATGTGACGAAGGTACATTTAAATACAAAAATATTTCTTTAATACAAAAGCAAGGATCTGTTAATGAGAGAGTGGCATTTAACAGCTGTCTTCTATGCCAGTGTGGGTAAAGTGAGGTGCAAGTGGAGGAGAGATGGAATGCATCAGAGGGATGAATAGGAGTTCACTGAGAAAACCCACCAGCCAACAGCAATGTACACCATGTTTGATGCTAAGATCCAGGATTTATCCTGACCTAGTGGAAGTTGGGTGATCTAGCCACTCCACCACTATGGCCTCCAAAATTTTTTGTTAAACAAAATGTCAGATCATGTCACGGTTTCATCACATAATTTTGAAAGTACTGCTGGCGAACCGTAAGGAAATGTTGGGGAAATTCTGAGAGAAGTTAGTCCGCCTACCAGAACTTCATTCAGAGCGGACCACTTTCCTCTGTCATTACAATTGATAGCTATTTGTACACTGCCAACGATAGATTTTTTTTTCAAGTAGATGTGATAAATCTCGAATACTGATATTTCAATTATCTCTAGATTTAATCTCTGCGACCATTTTCCTTTAAGTGAAATGTGTTTTTAATTATGTAATTATCTGTATTTACGGTGGTAAACAGATTTTTGTTANTAATTATCTGTATTTACGGTGGTAAACAGATTTTTGTTAGAGCTCAAATGAAATTCATGTTATTCTCATGTGTTTTACAATTATTTTGTACTAAAGTATCTGTGTTTATTCACTGTCAAAAGTGTATTAGCTTACATTTTAATGGTCGCACGCAGCCACTTCGCACCATGATCAGATTTCATTATAAATAAAACATTTTAATCATAAATTAGGAACTCCAACACCCTTCGTTTGCGCTGCANTGTTAATGAGAGAGTGGCATTTAACAGCTGTCTTCTATGCCAGTGTGGGTAAAGTGAGGTGCAAGTGGAGGAGAGCTGGAATGCATCAGAGGGATGAATAGGAGTTCACTGAGAAAACCCACCAGCCAACAGCAATGTACACCATGTTTCATCCTAAGATCCAGGATTTATCCTGACCTAGTGGAAGTTGAGTGATCTAGCCACTCCACCACTATGGCCTCCAAAAATTTTTGTTAAACAAAATGTCAGATCATGTCACGGTTTCATCACATAATTTTGAAAGTACTGCTGGCGAACCGTAAGGAAATGTTGGGGAAATTCTGAGAGAAGTTAGTCCGCCTACCAGAACTTCATTCAGAGCGGACCACTTTTCTCTGTCATTACAATTGACAGCTATTTGTACACTGCCAACGATAGCTTTTTTTTTCAAGTAGATGTGATAAATCTCGAGTACTGATATTTCAATTATCTCTAGATTTAATCTCTGCGACCATTTTCCTTTAAGTGAAATGTGTTTTTAATTACGTAATTATCTGTTTTTACGGTGGTAAACAGATTTTTGTTAGAGCTCAAATGAAATTCATGTTATTCTCATGTGTTTTACAATTATTTTTTACTAAAGTATCTGTGTTTATTTGCTGTCAAAAGTGTATTAGCTTACATTTTAATGGTCGCACGCAGCTACTTCGCACCATGATCAGCTTTCATTATGAATAAAACATTTTAATCATAAATTAGTAACTCCAACACCCTTCGTTTGTGCTGCAATAAATAAAACACCTGACAGAACTGAAAACAAACTACTATCATTTGTCAGCTACTAGCAGAATGAAACTTGAAATCCTGAAATACAAAGAAGATCTACTAGAAAGTCTCATGCTCCAGCTATACAAATTTCTGTCCCCTGATAAAAATAAACTGGAAGCTGGCACTGGCGGTTATGGAGGCAACAAGGACTTTTATAACGTTTATCTTAAACAATTGACTCTTAAACACTTAAACCCTACCAGTCATTTGTTTAGGTTTATTCTAGAACTGATTTAAACTTTATTCTAACACAATTATTTTTTAGATTTTGCCAATTATGCCATGCCGCCCTTAAGTGCCGCCCTAGACCCGGGCTTAGTCGGCCTAATGGGAAATCTGGGCCTGCTTGCAACCAATTATATCCTTCCGCCAATCGTTAATGTAAACACTACCACACGAGGAATAAACACAGTGTATACATTTTACCATACTCAAAACCAAAAGTCCAAAGTTACAATGAAATGTATTACTTGGTTATAATGTTTTGTGGACTGCCTAAAAGTGCTCACTTTACCGTAAACGGCCTATAATATTGAGGGATAACGAATGGATTACAATCGGAGCGAACACAAGAGGTGTAAAATTGACGTCCCTCCCGGTCGACCACAGGTAATCCTTTGGTAAGCTTATAAGGATTAGTTAACAACGTGCTTTTTTTTTACTCACTCATAATTAATTTGCATCTTGGTGTTCTATTTAAGCTCCCCCGATAAATAGTAACGTAAATATTGTATAATCCATATGTTCAATAAATCCCATCTTTTACTGTTGTGCTCTACCTAATCATGACTCAATTTAGCTACGCCCATAGCCCCTTTCAGATAATTGACTTAAAAGCTAATTCGTAACAAGAGGCAGTAATATCCCTACCATACTTTTGGGATTAAATTCTGATGGCCATAGGTTATCCCTGTGTTCTTTGCTATAGCAATGTTAACACTATGACAAATCATTACCATAGTTTGCTTTAGCTGTTCGAAGGGGTAAAATTGGAGAACAAAATTAATAATGCTGTCTCTTATCCTGCGGAGTTCATCCACAGCATCTACCCTCCAGGCATATCGCCATAAAGCTTCTCCTAAGGGTTGGGGTTCCATTCATGTTACTTACTGCGAAGCCTTAACCTGCCAAAATGCTGCAATATCACCAGTCTCCAAGTGTGAAGACTTGGCAAAAATATGTAATCAAGGCCACTGTCTTCACTTGACGTGAGTTGGTGGGGAGGGGAAGTTGTTCATTTTCCATACTGCGCACATCACTTATTCCATCTGAGTACCCTTTCGTTTTAAGAGACTGCAGTTTCCTCTCNGTTCATTTTCCATACTGCGCACATCACTTATTCCATCTGAGTACCCTTTCGTTTTAAGAGACTGCAGTTTCCTCTCAAGGTCTGTTTTGCTGCCACTATAAGTGAGGCCCACGGACAGTCCCTAAAAGTGACTGGGATAGACTTGAGGGAGGACTGATTCTCAGATCGGTAGCTATGTGGCCTGCTCCAGAGTAACCTTGCCTGGAAATTGTAATCGTTGCACCTGAGGACAAAACCGCTGATGTCGCCTACAAAGAGGTCTTTCGGTAAAGGAAATTTGTAGCTGCTTGTTGTANGCACCTGAGGACAAAACCGCTGATGTCGCCTACAAAGAGGTCTTTCGGTAAAGGAAATTTGTAGCTGCTTGTTGTAGTACATGTGGGCAAAAGCACATACAGGAAGCTACTATCAATATAAATGCATCTTTTCTTGCTTTTTTTTTGTCACAATGAAGATACTCCATATCATATTGTACAAACTTTCGAGATTAAATTTCGTCCACCAAAACAGTATCGTCAAAATATCTACCTTCAAAATGTTTGAGTGTTCCATTACAGAATTTATTGCTTCAAATTTCTGACCCTTTAATGGTGCCGAGTTAGACAAACCATATCGGGGGGGATTTGCATTTTAAGGGACGGTAGATAGAGTCCATTCTGAATAATTGTGATCCCAGTTATTATAATACAAAATCCGATGGTTCACACGTTATTTTCATGTTGTCGATTGTCGGCATAAATGTGTGGTCGGGGTAAGAAAAAAGTAAAGAAAACACCAGGTATATCCCTAAACACGTGTAAAGAGTTTGTGGTATCGTAAATTAATACAGACCACACAGGGTTACAAAGTAGAACATAATAAATATGCCATCTACAATACGCAAAAAAAAGACCTGTCCGACAAATATCTACCTTCGCTTACATATCATAACAAAAATAAAAGCATTACAGATATGAAAATAATTTTAAAAACCTCTTTCGTACATATTTGTCCTAAAGATATATGTCACATTCAGCTACATGCATTACCAAACACCATTCCATGAATGGACGAGTCGTGCGGTCCATGCCAGGACGCTGTTGTTGTGTTGCCGAAGGTAGACAAAACATGTTTGTCGTAAATCAAATCAGTCATTCTGTGGCCAATGTCGTGTGTTGACATCACACTGTAGTAGCTTTAGGTGTTTCATTCACATAGTCTACCATTGCTCCATGTTAAGGTGTAGCTTTGCTAGTAATGGTGTGGAAATTCCTTCATGTTGAGTTGAATGCTGTTGTGGGCTATTAGTCTAGACAGTTTCGTTTGACTAGTCTTGATGGCTACATTTACGAGCCATGAGTACGCGGACATAATTTACTTGTATGGACTGGCTGATGGGAATGCGAGCTCTACCAGGAACTCTTTCCTAATAGAAGAGCTTCACACTCTCAAGTGTTCCGCAGAACTTTCATTCGGCTCAGAGAAACTGGGAACTTAACCTTTAGAGAGCCTAATGCACCTCACGGACGTCATGGCGTTGAAGTTGATGAGGCGATACATGTAACACTTCTATAGGAATGGCACGTGTGTAAGGCAAGTTGTGAGTTAACTCAGCATGTCAACTTGGAAAGTGGTGAGCGTCGTGCACTCCGATGGCATGCACCCATTCCACTACACATCTGTACAAGTAGTAGAGGAGAGTGATCCCGCTCGCTGCACCTTGTTTTGCCGCTATTTGTTAAACGAGGACATCGGAGATGCAATGTTTCTTAAAATAATTATTTGAACCGACGAGTCAAAATTTGATAAAGATGGGGTCACAAACTTTCACAATCTAAATTATTGGGAACATAAAGGCTACAACCTACACATTAAGAGTCATTTCTCTTCACAAAGGTGCTTCAGTGTTAACATCTGGGCGGGCGTGATCGGAAACGTCTTTATCGGGCCACATTACCTCCTAAACAAATTTAATGGGTAGAGCTATTTAGAATTTTTACAGGCTGAACTACATAATTTATTAGAAGATGTGCCATTAATCTACTTAGACAAATGATTTGCCAAAATGATGGCTGTTATGCAAGGTCTGTGCAGGACTATTTAGACAGACATTTCCAGATGGATTGGACGAAGTGGGCCCACATTGTGGCCTGGCAGGTCTCAGGATCTAACGCCCCTGGGTTGTTATTTGTGGGGGAGAGGCTCAAAGATTTTGTCTATGACGAGTAAATCGTAGATTGAGATCATTTAATAAGGAAAATTGACGCAGGGTGTGCTATGTTGAGAAATTAGATGCGGCTTCGAGTGATCACGACGTAAGTGAGAAGACATGATTGTGCTTGCGTCAGACATCGTGGTGCTTTGAACATCACAGGTGAACATTTCAAGTGCAACATGTATTTTTGTTATGTTTCCATTTTGGTCGTACACATTAATAACAAACATACCATTGGCAGTGTTTTTTGAGTCATGTTCCTTTTCATAACAGCATGAATATTAAGTTCATTTTACGTGTAATGTTGTACCCATTGATTAGATCCATAAAAGAGCATGAACTGATGATGCTCGTAAAATCATTTAAATGCCTTTACTGCTTTTATTTTGCCTATGATAGGTATGCAGTTAGATATTTGTCGGTAACATCCTCTGTGTGTACTGTACAATGCATAGGCCTATTTGTTGCATCTTTGCAACCTTGTGTGGTCGTCTGTATTAATAAAGGCTACTTGAATTTGTTCTTTAAACATCTTTTCTATTAAACCAAATGTTATCATTATTTTTTAAGTTGTTTGTGTAAATTAGTTTTTTTTGTCCTACTTTCTTAAACCGTCATGATGCGATAACCTCTCCTCCACGGCCATTCGAAAGTTGTAACCCTTCCCCCAAAATCCGAAGTCTCGATCCGCCCGTGACCAGCATACATATAGGTTAAAAACTCACACCACCAGCCCACCTGACGAACTAGCATCAAGGCCAGCCATAGTGTCTAGAATGGCCATTCGTCGTCTGCCTGTGTGTAAGAAGGAGGCAACGACGCCAACACACACTGTTTATCGGTAGAAGGAACATTTTTATTTGCAGTTTTTGATCAATATAGTTAAGATACCACTTCGAGCAGGCTGTCATGGTCAATAATGTAAACAAAAATTACCTCTATATTATTTTATCCACACTGGCTTGGTTCAAACAGCCTCTAACCCTCCTTACTGCTTTGCGGACTATTTGGCTCACACATCGATGAACATCCTCATTGCTTCCTTGAGGATAATTTGGTTTACACATCGAGAAGCCTTGAATCCACCTTACTACTTTGTGGACTTTTTGGCAACGCGGTCAAGTTAGTAGATTTCAACAGCAAAGAAGGTACTACACATTTAGGTACATAGTCGCCATGACAGATCCACGTGTAAAAAGCAATATGAAAAACATTACCCTTCACTTATTTATAATAATATAAATAAAAAAACCATATTAATTTTTTTTTAATTCTAAGACAAATCACGTACAAGTAATAAGACAAATATAAGGTTAAATTCCAGAAACCAAACCTTATAAAATAATACGCAAAAAAAAAAGTAAATAGGTTTTTGTAGAAAATATATTTAAATTAAATTTGTAACAAAAATTGTACTCTAACCAGGGATAGTACACACAACACAAAAACACCAAAATAAAGCGTAAATCTTCCACAATATCGCATATATGCCACAATTTGCACTGCGGTCGAAAGTTTTTTCGGACACCGAAACAGCAACAAGAAAAAAAACCACTTACACAGCGCTGTGTAAGTGGTTTTTTTTCTTGAAGCCTGGTTTGTGGCTTTTGCATATTTTAAGAATATTTAACTCTTTTCTACGGTAATTGAGATTTACTGTAATACTACCGTCTTTAATAATATTGCATGCTATTTAAAAAATTTTGTAGCATATTTAACACTTTTGCCAAATTTATAAAACCTAGTACAGTTAAATTTACACTGTTTGTGAAAAGTTGGACGAAAATGTGTATTTCAAATGTGATTGTACTTTTTAATACTTTATCGCCATACTTCTCTTTGCGCCTTCCTTATTGAGCTTATATTGAAAAAAAATTTCGTTGGTTTTTTAGATAGCTTAAGTGGAAATATCTTAATTTTGTCAGTATTTAATTATGAATTTATTTATTCTTTAAGGAAATTCTGAAACGTCTATTTCCACAAAATATGCTGCATCAATTGTTTACATTTGTTACCTTCTGTTTATAATGAAATATGTGTTTGCTGTAAAGTGTAAATATTATTAATATAAAGTGTGTTACTTTTCCGCCCAGGTTATTCCCTTAATTATTTAGTTAAAATGTACAATATTCATTATTCTTTTTTTATAATATGGTAATATTTGTCTGTTCCTCAAAACCTTCATACTTTCTTTATTACATACTGTCAGAATTTGTGACTTTTCCACATATATTTTTTAAGACATTTACTAAAACGAACGAAATAAACCTGGTTAATAGTTTCATTAAAATTCTTAATTTATTGAATTTTTTTTTAAAATTAGAATTTTTGGTTTAGTAGAGAGCAAATAATAACGCAAAAGTAGGGTTATAGTGTTTCGTAAGTGACTTTGGCTTTCTGCTTTGGCTTATATACATATTTTCTACAACTGCTCATATATAACAGCAAAATTACACATGCACATTCGCGCATGCACACGTTGGCTTTCGCATACATATGTGTATGTGCACTTATACGTTATTTAACTCACATACACATGTTTATCTACTACAAATGTTTGTAATTTTTATAATTGTGTATGGCGTAGGAATGCGTCTCTGGCAAAAGTTGAAAAAGATACAAACCTCGGGTCGGTATTCGAACTGTGGACCCTACATAACGCTATAAGACCTTATCATCCGTCCAATATCCATCTGCCAACCAACATTATAAGTTTCGTACACCATATATTTATATGGGATTTATTCGAACTTTTTTTTACTTAAGTCTCAATTAGGTCTAATAGTATGATGTGGTTTCTTGGGGCGCAAGGGCCCGGGTATTAGTCATGTGGTCGTATCACACAGTGGCGGCCGCGAAGAGGGAACATGCAGTGCGGGATTATGCCAGTGTGGGACCTGTAGTAAATGCGAACAAGAGGCCCTTGGTTTGCTTTAGGTATTAAAGTTTAGGATATAAAATAAAACAGCACATTTATTTATTTGGGATGCCAACAACACAATTATTTCACATTAAAAATAACTACAAGAAAGTTTGATAACAAACGTACACATCATTCTTAGTCAAACAATACAACATTACAATATAAAAAAAATTACTATCAAAAATCTAAAAACACGTCAAATTAAGGTATAAATTTTAGATTAAAATAAATGTTTAATATTAAACAAAAACTTAACTATGAACATAAATAAAAAAATGGTTAAAAACTTAGGCGAAACTAAGTTACAGACAATTAAATTAAATACAAATAGTCACAATCAAAAAAATATAAAACTAAAACAGTAGGCGTAATTTTAAGAATGTTATAAATTTGTTTTTAAATGTCAGCTGAGTCAAAAAATATGTCCCAAGTCCCACAGGAACGCGCTGTCTCGTAGTACTCCTCACAAATCCTAGCGAGGGGAGAATGTTTGCCAAGGTTGGTACTGCTTCGGTCACTATAGACAATTCTAGTCGGCGGAAACCTCGGGTTGTTGTATGGAACCTTTAGCACATTTACAAAAAAAATTCCGAGATTTAATGTGGGCAAATTTAGAGATAACACTAATCAAAACATTTGTTAGTAAATCATTTTCTATGTCAATTAAAGTGAGGTTATTTAGACGTTCTTGTCCCATTGTGTTCCTTAACTCATTTTGAATGCGCTTTAATGTTGAAAAAGAACGTTTTCCGCTGCAGTTGGTGACCATCAAACTCAAGTAAATGCGTAACACTATTTCTACATTTGGGAAACACGATTCTAATGAATTTTCCGTTAAAAGTTTATAAAATTGAAGTTCTAGAGCCTCGTGTTTTTTGCTGTCAATAGCAGCAGTCACATCTGTTTCGAGCAGCTCAGCGAACTGCACCAGTTCGTTGGCCAGACTGTCTTCCACATGGTCTGGGTAAGCACTGACGATAATTGAAGTTCTTTTCAAGATCTCTACTGCTGTTAAATAATTTAATTGCCGAAGTATTCCAAATACACTGGTCACTTGATGGTACGCTTCCATGCGTTAAGCTAATGCAGACAGTACATTATTAATTANCGTGGTCTGGGTAAGTCTCTACTACTGTTAAATAATTTAATTGCCGAAGTATTCCAAATACACTGGTCACTTGATGGTACGCTTCCATGCGTTAAGCTAATGCAGACAGTACATTATTAATTATGACAATAAACACCCGAATTTCATAATATTGTGCAGGTGTTTGATTTTCTACAACTACATCGAGTGTAGTAGAACCACTAAAATGGTTGTACTTTGTTTGTCACTTGCGTTTTCTTGAAGTCAACTGCTGATATTCTTCACAGCCAGTTAAGGTTTTGGCTCGTGTCTCTATATCTGAAANACATAATATTGTCCAGGTGTTTGATTTTCTACAACTACATCGAGTGTAGTAGAACCGCTAAAATGGTCGTACTTTGTTTGTCGCTTGCGTTTTCTTGAAGTCAATTGCTGATATTCTTCACAGCCAGTNTATCCCGTGTTAAGGTCTTGATCAGACGACTGCAGCAAAGCGTTAGTCGCTTGCAAACGTTCTAGAATTTTGTTGCACGCAATAATCATTATTCCCGTATCTAACTTTTCATTTTCGAAACTAGTCCATAAGCTTGATATTAGTTATTAGATATTGTTATTAGATATGTCATCTAAACTTGTTTGATAGTGGTAAAACCACATAAAAGTGCCTTCGTCGCATCAGCTCGGGCAGACCACCTAGTGTCCGATAATCTTTTCAAAATTTGAATTTTTGAACTAGTATATTTTAATGCTTTCGTAAAAAGACCCTATCGATAGGTTGAAGCGGAAAAAAATAAATATAGGCGTACTTATTTATTTCCTTAATTCGTGCTTGTAAGCCGCTGTATTTCCCGCTCATGTTGCTGGCATTGTCATAACTTAGCCCTCGACAATCTTTGATATTAATACCATTCTCATTTANCCTCGACAATCTTTGATACTAATACCATTCTAATTTAAAAAAATATAGTAAACTTTGAGTGAGTTGTTTTGCAGTATGGTCTTCCATATCCAAGAATCTTACAAATCTTTCCACTGGTTCAGATGGTAGGACATAGCGCACTATCAGAGTCAGTTGGTCTATATGCGATATGTCTGGAGTATAATCGTATGATACTGAATAGTATTTGCATCTCGTTAATTTCGCAAATAATAAGATTCAGTATGCTTGATGTATTTAAATGTATAAATTCCTCGCATGTTGTTTTTGACAAGTATGATGTATGTCCCTTTCCTTTATTTGCATGAATATGTATATGTTCGCCCAGAAAAATGTCAAATATAGCTATTAATTCTAATAAAACCTAAATAATTTCCATTGTGAGGTTAATCAAAAATTTCATCACTACCCCGAAATGCAAGACCTCGTTGTGCTAAAAAAATTATAACTGCAGTAATTCGTTCTAAGAGTGTCCGCCAATATTTTTGTTCGGTGTCTATTTGATTAACAAGTTGAGAATCGAGACGCGCATCCTTGTTTTTGCGAACTAACAGCGAAATTATTGCTTGTCTATGCGAAGTGCTTTCTTCGTGTCTTTTCAACAAAATATGCACGTTCTTCCAGTCATCTAATCCATCTTTCGTAAACCGTGCCGAACCGTCTGAATCTGTAACTTTGCAAACAAAACAAAAAAGTTTACTTTAAGTTTCAGAATAACACAACCAATCTCTTACGTGAGTTTTATCCGTTAGTTTATGCCTATATATGAAATATGACCTCTAACAGAACGTAGTTTATTTTCATTGTCATACCTTTACTCTGTAGACAAAAAATTACTGTTCATATGATCGACATCGCTACTTGCTTTCGCAATCAAATAATCTCGATCAAAGTTGCTCTGCCATTCAGCAATATCATTGGAGTACTTTTTATTTTTGTATTATTTTTGGCATGTAGAAGATGTATTAACATCGGAAGCATGTGGTATGCTTTCGACATCTCTTTGGCTTGAAGACGAAGTTTCTGGGTTTAGAGGACATGATGTACTTTTAACTTCTCTTTGGCTAGAAGACGATATGTCTGAATGGGGAGGACTTGCTGTCTGTTCGAGTACAGTATCACTTGTAGTACATGTGGCTATATCGGAAATAGTTACAGATCCTAATGAATTTCCTATACTGCTGTCGTCATCTGTGCAATGAGATGCAAACTCTGTGTTTTCTATTTCAATTTCTTTAGACTCAGGAACATCATTCTGGACATTAAAAAACTCAAGAGCTTACGTGTACTTGATATAACAGATCGGTTCTTTTTTTCTTTTTCATCTTTTGCTGGACGCTTTGTACTTGCAGAAGCATTGTGTCCGCCCATATCTCTAGATCTGCTGCTCATATCAATCTGTATATAAAATATAAAAAAAAAAAAATACAATAAAATCATGACTGAGGAGTAACCTAAAAACTAGTGATGAAATATCTCCGCATGAAATAATGGCCGGTTTACTCTGTTATAGTTTTTGCGGGCAGTTTCCCTGCAGCATCAGGGCTGAGGAGTTGGATCCAGAAGCTATCATAATATAATATTGTCACGGGAAATATACCTGCTTACAAAATTTGAGCTCAATTAGCTAACAAGAAATAGGTGAAATTTTGATTACGAGATTTAAAACAAACAAAAAAATTATTGGTAAGTACAGTAAAGAGCACGTCAAGCTTGACACTTCGAATTTTGGACTGGCCAGCTTATACTGGTGGTGTCAATCTTGACGTGCACTTAACTGTACATTGTGAAGTTTGTGAAGCTAAATAAAACCGTTTAATAATAAATTCGCATCGCCTTTTTGAGTTTCGGTCCTAAAACATGTCTTGTTTTTTTTTACTTTATGCAGTATATTTTGAACAAAATAAATAGCTTACCTTATTTTACTGTTTTCAAACAGTAGTATTATACATTGATATTGTATTAGCTCGTAGTGATCAGAAACAAAAACAATAACACAAAATAAACGTAAGAACTGTGAAACTGCAACACAATAAAAAAAAATGGCCGAAAACAAAAAAAATACTTTACTCTAGTTGGCTCGTATCAAACAAAAGAAAATAAATTAAATGTGGGAGAAACGACTGACTGTAATAGTACCCTTATAAAATTAAACGTCCATTATTTGCTTTATTATTGGTAATCAATATAAAACTATTCTAAATGGTCGGGTTGTACGAACAGCTCGAAAACAATTTTTCGGGATTCCCCTCTAAGTATTGTGGTGTTGCCAACTTGCAACATAACATACTCGTAAAATGTGTATGGTGTGGCCAGCGCTGACTTTTTTGAATAACTACTACGTCTTTCTATTGGACGGTGGGTGGTATACCGTATCCTACCTACTTGGTAAAATTTTTTTTGCACGAAGGCGTGAGGCCCCCGAGGCGCGGAACCCGTATAAATTGCTAACTCTTGCTACGAGGCTAATCCGACACTGTGTTTGGGTAATTTTTGTGCATTGATTTAAGCTTTCTCTCTATCTCTCCAAAAAATGTGGTGACTGCAAACAAAACTCGTTGCCTGATAATGCTACCCTACATATGGCAAATGAGCCACCTCAAAGTAAGATTTCCCTTTTTTTCCGGTCGTAATTCCCAACAACTCAAATCACAAAACGTTACTAAGCTTTAAAAACCCTAATATAGGCAGAATATTTTGTCATTGTGTTGTCACACATGTGAACATTGGACTTAATTATAGAAAAAAACACAAATGCATTGCATGCATACATACACAAAAAATAATTTTCACAGTTCCCACCCCTTAATAACCACTATGGTAGTGTTGACATACATTGATTTAAATAACAATACGCGTGGGAAACTATTCATATAAACACATTGTGGTCCGGCTGCATTAACAAGTGTGCATTTCGTTGACATTATACATCATACATCCCCTAAGACCTTGCCAGAAATAAAATGCCACAAAGAAAAGTATTTATACTCAAATCCTATATAAGCATGTTCGGTTCCAACACAAACTGTATGCACGTGGAAGGTTCACTAACAATGTTGTGAAAAAGTCTCTTATTTCCAAAGCTACGGCATTACTCGTATAGTCGTTCATTGAGTGATAAACCATTCAAAAATGTGGCTAAGTAAACTTCAGAATCTCGGAAAAGGAGCTCTTTTTAATGGCATACAGGCAAGGGGCTTATACCCGGTCTAATATTTGTTGACGTGCGTTTGTATTCTGTGGAGATTTCAGATGTGATAACTACACATTTTAATATGTTATGTGTATTACAATTATGTGATTGCAGCTTCTTTCGCCGTCATATACTTAATTTCCAGCACTATCGTGCTATAATTCACATTTACTACAGTTAATAACACAATACAAAAAGCTTTAATATAAATCTTTATTTTTTCAAAGTAATGTGCGTCGCAGCAGGTTCACGACGCGTGTCATGCCTTCCGTGTTCCAATGGACCTTATCGGTTCTTCTGTGGAGTCCCATGTGTCTGAAAAACGAACAAAGACAAATTATTCAACATTGTAAAAAATAGATTACTTATCTGCAAA
The DNA here is from genome assembly GCA_002778355.1 of Clitarchus hookeri. Lineage (NCBI taxonomy): Eukaryota > Metazoa > Arthropoda > Insecta > Phasmatodea > Phasmatidae > Clitarchus > Clitarchus hookeri. The sequence continues at coordinate 33,421 of NQII01005927.1, forward strand.
TCGAAATATATATTTTATATTTCATCAGCCGCTTTGGTTTTGTAACGTCCTCATACTGTTATGCAAGATGTGTCACAGATTCTACACTTTATGACAAACTTATTTCTTACACTGACAATGTCGTATGTACATTTGGTGATGACAAATTATAACTACCGTATAACGGAGAAGACAAAAGTGTTTATGATACTGTTCAGTGTCGTTGCTCGTTAACGTGATTGCAGACATAATCTGCTATTCGTTACCAAACTCCGTACAAGAATATAGGGCAAATCCTCAAACAAAGTTGTTGCAATTAATTTTTTTTTAATTCCTACGCTCACGGATGTTTAACCTCTTACGTATAAAGTTATCACTGCTAGAATATTAGGCCTAATATAAAGCTACAGATTTGGTCGCAGGTTATGACTCCGTTATTGTGTTAGTGGGCATAGGCTCAACTATATAGATGCACTATTTAGTTCACTGTAACTATATAAATCTTGGTGGTATATTAGTTTTACTATTATAAAACTTACTTTGTCACTACATTATTGTGTTAGCGGGCAGATGCTCAACTTGCTAGATACATTATTTTGTTTAATTGGACTATGGAGAAAATATGTCTTAATTGTATATTAGCTTTTTTACTATAAAAATGACTTTTTTAATGTTGTTATTAATGACTTTTTAAGGCTTCTGTGTTATGCATATAAAAATTTCTGAGCTTTTATCTATTATACTATGCTTCGCCGCTTCCATTGGAACTTGAAATGTGTGAGCTGTATTACATATATAGATTATAATGTTTTGAATTAAGATAGGCAAATTTACATACCTCTCATAAAAATGACTCTTAATGGAGCCATTACTCCAAGAAAATGTCGATTCACAATCCACCACGGGAAATTGTAAGGCACCTGTAACATGGTTACCACAAAATTTGAAATTATTGTTGCAAAAATTACATATTTTATCCTGTAAAACATTTCCATCAAACTATAAAAATACAACATAGGAATTATTGTATCTACTTTCACATATTATGCCAACAATTATCCACTATTTAAGCAAGTTGTTCCAAGTGGAAATTACATTTTGAGTTCGTGATTTTAATTGTAGAAGTATCCATACAGTGTGTTTGTTGTAGACGATTGCAGTGGCAGTAACAGTCTCATAACAAATACTAGCATTTCAGAGCATACAGTGTAAACACGTACATATTACAGAGCAGCAGCTAGAAGAAGGAAAGTTCTATTGATGTTCGTTGTAGTTATTATTACAGGAAATGTACCAGTTCGTAATACGGAACAGAATACAAGGTAAACAGGAAAAACTACGTGTGCTCAAGATATGAGACCTCATTAGCAGGATTGTAAATGTTTGTTCACAATAAACACTCGACAATATAAAACTTGCCGAGTACTGATGCTATGGCATATGGCAAAGTTAGTCACGCGTGTTGAAGGTGATACCGTTAAAAAAAAAGTCTCGCTATGAATTGCATAGTTCGCCGAAAACATAAATGTGACTAACTTCACACGCCAATATCGTGGAATCAAAGTACGAAAGGTAAACATTTCGTTTGTTTTAATTAATTTACTTCCAAAGTATGTGGGAGCCTGTCTGCCAGGACACACGGTAGCAGATTCGTATTTGATGGTTTGCGATTATCTTCGATGATTGTTTTCAAAATTGCTTAGTTTGCCTTAAGTAGGTTATATCATCCAGAAAAATCGGTTAGACACGGTAATATTTTCAATGCACTATCATTTGTTAATTCTGTTTTGTACTTAAATAGGGAATCAACTTGACATACCAGAAGAGTTACATAGCAATTTGTATAATAGGGTATTCCCAATAACATTCATGGCGATATTCAAGAACACTGCTTATTAGCCAAATTCAGTGATGTAGGTTCGTAGAGGTACTAAGCTCTGAAATTAAATAATTAGGGGACTAGTTACAAACTGCTAACTATATAGGTTATTACGAACTTCATAGAGTCCACATGAGGTTACATAGAGTATACAACCTCCTTGGAACTGTCAGTCTCACCCCAACTACACATTCTACACGCCCAGGGTTCCTCCCATCTGTCAAGAGCAGACAACCTTCCTCATGCCCACAGTTCCTCTCATCAGTCACAGGCAGTCAACCCCACCTTCTAGTCTAGGGTTCCTGCCGTCAGTCACAGACAATACTGTATGCTACTCGCGCATCAACACCAAGTGTACTTCCTACAGAACGTTACACTATAAATTAGAACAAATACGGCCAGCAATTGAGTCCACGTAACCTGGAAAACAGACGTAACTACTTTCGTTGTACTAGCATGTAAAAAATGCAATTAAAAAAAAATGAAAATATACTACAGACTCATTAATTTTCTCCATAATTAAAATTCCAATGTTTACGTAGCTTACGGTTCTGTCAATAACTTATAAAAGGAACAACAAACCATATTTGTACACACTCATTTTCATAACATTTTACACGGGAACTTTCTTTCTAGATATCACAGACTGAATATGTCACTTAACAACAATATATATTTATAAAGTCACCAGATATGATACAGAGTGCATTATGAACATATCAAAACGTGTCACACACGGGGATATATTACAAAGGTTTGATGTAACTACTGAGAAAAAAAACCTATTATTGGCTGTATACACCGTACGAGTGAAGCTCGTAGTATTCTGAAATACTTTGACACGGTTATCATATTTCTGATACAGCCTGTCTTATAAACAAGTCGTCGTTTTGGCACTTGAAAGTAGTCTCATTTAGTAAGTTTTCAAGACAAATTATTTCCTGATATCCTACCAGGTATCTTGATAGACTGCACAGTGTATTAGTGTAAACACCATCTGTGGCTGCAAATAGGCATACCTTCTAAATTGTTATAATAAAATGTGCTTGTTCGCAAGACAGACTACAATTACAGTTCAGTACTCAACCACTGGTTTTTCTAATGAATGCATGTGGAAGTGGTAGTCACTTATTATTTACATTACCTGCGATGATGCGTAGCTTTTCATTATACGCCTTCCTCATACTTTCAGCTTGGCTCTGGGGTTGGAGTCGGCCAATAGGAGGCAGCAGCATCACAGCTACCCGAGATCTCCTTTCTTTGAGCATTCTCAACACTGTCCGAGAATCGCGAATCAGATGCTCGAAACAGGTTCCATTCTGCAATATAGTATCGTACCGTACACTTCCCTTTGTAAATTATTCTTTCAGTACTTGAAGATGGCAGTGGAAAGCAAAGATGTGTTACCCAATTAACAACAATCTCCTATTACGAAAAGTTGTTTGGATATTTACTACACGCCAAAGGAAAAAAAGGTACACGTACTGTAGCGTTACATACACATACATACTTGTGTACTAAATATCTGCGTGGCCCCGCAGCAAACGCAAAGTAGCCGTTATCAATACAATGGTAGGTTAAATTAGGGAGCTGTAACTTGACCCATGGAACATATGCAGACAATTTGAATGTGTGTTATGAACATGTAGCACTGCGTTGTTTGCGTAATGACCCCTTAAAATAATAAACAACGACTGTAATTTATAACAGGTAATACAAATGAAACAAGTGAATTAAATATGTCTCCTAAGTGCGCCACAGTTTTCAAAATTAAGTATCAGGTGATACATTATTTTTACATATTCCTGGCCTTTGAAATGGCCCCACAAGTCATAGTCCAGAGGTGGGTTTACCTCCGGTGCTGGCCATGTCGCTGGAACACAACGTCCAATTAGAAAACACTGTCACACTTAGGAGGCATTGTCAAGTATTACTTTACAAATATTACATCACAATTTCCGCCATGGCAACCAAAGTTGCGTAATGAATTTGAAATCCTGACCAAATTTGAAAACGTTAATAATTCATTGACTTAAAAATGGCCATATCATGTACGTGTATCATTTCATTCAGTATATGTTACACTACAACCTGTATCGCGCATTTGGTCGTGAAAGTTGGCCCGAGGTCTCAACAAAAGCCGACGGGGAGGAACCGAAACGGATATACATCATCGCCGGAATGTCAAGTCGTGGGAAACAGGAGATTCTCGAGATAACTCGTTGGCAAGACGCATTGTTCGGTACGATTCCACGTGTGAGAAGCCTGTAGTGGCCCCGCTNCAAGACGCATCATCGTCCGGTACGATTCCACGTGTGAGAATCCTGTAGTGGCCCCGCTGGGGATCGAACCCGAGTCTACGTGCCTAAGGTCTAAGGTGCCACGAATCTTTACCCACACGCGAAGGGAGAAGATTGTACTGCATAACCTGTTCTCTTCCAATTGTTACGTCAGTCATGCCTACAAAGGAAAACTTATGTTATTATAACATTATATCTAAAATTTAACATAATTACCACGCTCCAATTTTGCGATTGTACCAACTCGAAGGTCAGCTAAACAATGAGAACATATTTTCCCCCACCCCCTCCAAAGTTTGCGTCCGCGTACACGGGCTTCGCTTACAAACTATTGAATATTTTTTCTTTCGGTGTGTAAGTTTCATACCGGCATTTCATTAGTAATTAAACAACCGTCACTTGCACTCCCATACTTCCACAGTTCGGATAGGGTGTCAAGTTTTTTATACTGACTTGTAATCATTTAGGAAGAAGAAAATAGTAATGAAAGGAATAATAATTTATCTACATCTATGTATATCAAGGGGGAAAGAAGGGGTTGGTGAACTCATTTATAAGAAGCTTCCGGACGATGTTGGCCAAAAAAAAAAGATATCAGCATTCCCGTAACTTTGAATTCTAAGATTCACAACGCCATAATCATCGTGAAATAAAAATTCTCTGAAAACCTGCAGAGCATATTTTAGTGGAACTAATCATGGTAATAAGATTTTTCATATTTTACTTTAATTGCTATGCGCAATTACGACAAGGGAGCACCTTAATTTCGAAAACCTCAGGAAATCCAATTCTAGATCTCCAGACCGGGAATAGAACCCGGGCCCACACCAATGTCATTATAATTATTTATCACTTTGCTGCCTATTCCATATCCATCTTATATGCTTTTCTCTTGTAAATTATTTACCGTACCTGCAAACAAAATGTTATGGTCAGTGGAAATATACACTTTTCAATATGTGTGTATATAAGTGGATTTAAAAGATTTTTCATATGATTATATTTATGTGGCTATTTGATGTGCACTCTTCTACCCATTGCCGTTTCAAAGAATATCTCTCTTCATTGGTTACAGATTTCTTTATGCTCTCCACACATTATTGCCCTCAGTATGAATTAGTACGCAAGAAACGGTAGCCTCTTCTTCCACTGGCCATGCGCCAATACAGTTCTGCTCGCAGGTGGATTAGTTCATCGTATATCCCGTCACCGCACATGTGAGCCTAGTTGTAAAGACGCATTGCCTTCCTACTTCCAAATTTTACACATGGCTGTAGTTCACAGACCATATTGAGATGGAGGTGTGAATTTCTGATCTGACACGCGAGTCTTAACGTCTTCAGTATTAAAGCTGTAAGTACGTAACCCAGACCACTGTTTACAATTAATTAGATATTTCCTATCGACGAATTAGTTATAAATGTGGTAGTCTGTGTTTTACCGTGTGGCCAAAGTGTGATATTCGCTGTGCAGCGTCGTTAAAAGTGCTCATGTAAGTTGTAAATATGACGGACAAATCAACACTTAAGGTAGAAGTAAAGTGGATCTCCTTATAGTGATGCAGACATCAACACAGTAAATGCAGAACACTTTAAAAAGTAGTGTACAGATTTCCAAAATCCTTAGAAAAATATGACTTGACTTTCATATGAAAGATAAGTGTTTATATTTTTTTCAGTGTAAAATACGTCACATTAGTAAGTTTCTTTAATAGTTAAATTAATTTATTAAAAACTAAAATTTCCATTTTACTTACGAATGTGCGTTTTTCTTCTCTGAATGAATTACAAAGTTAGTTTTATTAAAATAAAACTTCATCTAATCAAATTAGCAGTTGTTTTCTATGCTTATATCTGAGAAAATATTTGCATAACATATTACAGGTGTGCTAAAAGTTCAGTTTATGAATATAATTTACATTACATATTACACCTGTTGACTAAATTATTAATTTAAAAAATTTAAAATAATGTCAAATACAACTTTGTTTTGCAATCATACAAAGATATTAATGTACAATTTCATATAAATCAATCGCAGTAACAATAACATGACAAATAACCGCACAATCTTGGAAGTATATAAAAATTCTATAATATACCTAGGAAGCTGCTGCCTTCGTAGCGCAGTGGTAGTAAGTAGAACGACGTGAAGATGTCGAAATATGAATGAACAGGGAGGGTGAGGTGATGATGTGCGCGATAACAGGCCTGGCAATGGGTTGTGAACGATTAGAAGAGTTCTGAGCACCTGTCTACCTGCTGAGGCGGAGGGGGCGCGTGTCTACTTGTGTCTCTGGCTATCGCCACGAGCATTTGCTGATGCCTAGAAAAATTACAGTGATGCAACTAATGCGATCATGAGCAACCAACCATTGCAGTTGTATGTTATTATGCCTGTTGTCATGCAGTCAAAAAAAAATATCCTTTTATTATGTAAATCGCACACATTTCGCTTATCTCAATTTGAAAATAAAATTTGATTCTGGAATAACTGTAAACTTACAATTATGGAGGTTTTCATGCGTAAAAAACAATAAAATGTAGGTACAGCACACAACAAAAAATGTAATGTATGTACTTGTCTATACAATGACATTTGAAAGGAATGGCTATGTGTAAAATCGATGAAAATGTGATTGAAAAAGAATAATATTTGTGAACCATTAATACAATTTTAATCTTATCGTTCACGCAATATATGAATATATATATATATATATATACACTTTTCTGTAGTCTTCTTCGAACTCACTTTCTTCGTAGAGCTGCAACTATCTGCACAACCAATGCATAGCATACCAAACTATACTAGAGCAGCTGTCATAATTTAAAAGAAAATAAACTGTATTTCTTGTATAGATTGTACACTGAAGAGCCAAAAAAACTGGTATAGGCGTGCTTATGCAAATAACAGAGGTACTGAACCAATCAGAGTAACGCGATGCGGTCGGCAGCGCCTATATAAGACAACAAGCGTCTGGCAAAGATGCTAGATCGGTTACTGCTGCTACAATGGCAGGTTATCAAGATTTAAGTGAGTTTTGACGTAGTGTTATAGTCGGCGCACGAGAGATGGGACATTGCATCTCCGAGGTAGCGTTACAAATTGGATTTTCGCGTACGACCATTTCACGAGTGTACCGTGAATATCGGGAATCCGGTAAAAACATAAAATCTTCGACATCACTGCGGCCGGAAAAAGATCGTGAAAGAACGGGACNTCGCGTACGACCATTTCACGAGTGTACCGTGAATATCGGGAATCCGGTAAAAACATAAAATCTTCGACATCACTGCGGCCGGAAAAATATCGTGAAAGAACGGGACATACAACGACTGACGAGAATAATTAAACGTGACAGACGGGCAATACTTTCTCAAATTGGCGCAGATTTCAATGCTGGGGCATCAACAAGTGCCAGCGTGCAAACTATTCAACGGACCATCATTGATATGGGCTTTCGGAGCCGAAGGCCTACACGATATTAGACAGGTGTACCAGTTTTTTGGCTCTTCAGTGTATTATATGTGATAGAGTAATGTACGTAATATTATAAATGTCATAGTGTTATAGTCTGAAAGTATTGTAAACGTATTATACACTGATTTAAATAATATTTTTGTGAAATTTTCAATTTGTTCTTGTAAATGCCATAATTGAAAATAACTTTAAGTATAATTTTTTCATGTAAGAACATAGACGTTACTTTTTACTTCTAAAGTAAATATTTTATACTCTGTTCAAAGAGAAACTAAATACGCGTTATTTTCATTTCGAGCTGTAATCTTTTGTCCACTGGAATAAAATGCGTCGAATAGTCCGCATGAACAGCCTGACTGTACGGAAATTGTCGGACAAGCATTTGAAGCCACTGTAATGTGATACTAGGGGGAAGGGACATGATGAGGGTGACACACAAATAGTCTGGCCAGCAGGACTGTCACTACTTGTTGTGCAGTCTGGTTTAGGTGCGGTGGTTTAGGTGTGTTGCGACCAAGTGAAAGCAGGCTAAAAAAAGGTAGCATACACTACTTCTAGATGCATGTCACCACTAATAACGGCCTCCTTCCAAATTCGTAACCTAATATTCAACAATTTGCCGCCAACNGTAACCTAATCTTCAACAATTTGCCGCCAACGTGAAGTCATCGTCTACCATGGCCGCCATTCCTGCTGTGTTACGGTAACAGGCTCCATGTATGAAGGTTAGCATGAAGGAAATAAGCGAATTGCTGTATTATACCAAGAAAACCAAAAAAATTCGTATGAAAGTAATGACAGCAATTATATATTTTTTTTCATTATGTATTAAATGTTTGATAATATCTTTCAAAACATTCTAAATAAAAACTAATTTTTTTTCGATATTTTGATTTAAGTTTTATGTAAGAATGGTTACAATCCCGAACTGATCAACAGACCCTTTTCTTTTAATTCTTAGTGCCTTACGGAAGCTTCACGAAGTATCTCGCAAGCGTATATATTTTATTTTCAGCATTACATGTAGGGCCACTGTTTGTTAATTTTGAGACAATTTTTACTGTCTTCAGCAAACACACACTCTGCTTTTATTGTACAATACTGGCCCACAAAGTTACTAGAGAAGGATAAAATATTTTGTAATGTACAGTCTTACTGGTTCATTAACTAATTTTGTTGTATTTTTATTCAACGACAAAATAAGTAATATATTCTTTCATTTCACATTAAAATACTTTCGAACCAGGCGGCTGCTATTTTTCAATCAGAGAGAAAAATTACAACTCCAGATTATTTAGGGTTGTTTACTTCCTGTTTACAAACAAAAGTTTTTTTGTACGTAAAAAAATTAAGAAACGTTTTAAATGCTTGGATATAACGATTTAAAAAATGTCTTCAGGCTAATTTAAAAACTTTGAAAGACTGAAAATGTTACATCTGATTCAGTACCTTATTTGGTGTTGTCAGATGACTATGTCGAAAATTTTGTTGGTTGGAAACATACATGCATACATGGTATACGTACATATAGATGCAAATATAAGTCCCTGTAGGTAAATACTGATATCGCGCACACCTGACACACAACAGTACACATAAGAATACACATAACACATAAGACTAACTCTTCAAGAAGAGTGAGGTATGCGAGGAAAATTAACATGCTATAAAAATACTGCTTCTTCCCGCGCGTTACATAACTGAATAACAGCGTTCTCGAGCACGAATTACTTACCAAAGCCTTCCACAAAGTCTTTCCAAATTCCATTAAAAATTTTTGAAAAATGTGGAAACAAAAAAAAATTCAGTTTTTGCTATGCAGTGGAAACGTAACTTAGTTGATTTATAAGAGTCACCTGATTTAAGTAAATTTTTTAATTTTCTGTCAACAACAGTTTTGTAAGGTTATTTGTTCTTTAAACCGTTTATGTAAATAACCACCTGCTTTTCATATAACGTAAAAGTAACTTACTGAACAAATATGTTAACATACCTGTTACTTGTTTCTTCTTAATAAAAATTTTATTTTCAAGTCTTACGTATTTTTTGAGGTATAAAAGCTCTATTTGCACTTCACCAAATGTGTACATTGTAAATTATAAACCATTACATTAGTCATTACTATGCCTGGGGAAAATAAATTACTTTTTAAAATTAAAGGTAAAGAAAAATGCCTAGGAATACTATTTATTTATGAGTCTTTTGTTTGGTGGCGAAGTTGAGGCAGCAGCCTTGTCTTACTTACACACTTTTAAACCCCAATATAAACTTTCGATTTATAGTGCACAGAGAAAAACAAAATGTTAGTCCAATAAATGCAATACAAAAAGCTCCAGAAGTTTGTTGTGATAAATTTTTCATAACTTTATTATAATGCTATTTTACTTTTACGTTTACAGATTAAAATATGGCAGTTTATATTTATACGTTCAAGCTGACACAAGCAACATAGGTTCCTCGTTAAATATCCCTAGCAATTTAAAGTGTAACACTTTTTGTTTTTTGTGCACGATTTTGTCCGGTGGTGAGCTATCGTCACTTATACAGTCCATCAAATAAAATCATTCGTTGCTACCAAATATTTTGCGAGAAAATTTTATGTAAAATGCTTATCAAAATATTACCAAAATACGTATTAACACAACGTTAAAAGTACTACTGTATCATCAGATAATTAGACGAAAAAACCCGGCCAACGTTTTTAAAAAACATTTTCACTAAATTTCTAAATACAAAAATTTTTTTGCTAACATTAAATCATTACGGAACAAGATATTTGGTGCAAACATTATGCACTAACATAGTGAAAATAACAGAATTCTAGGTCAATTTCCCGGAAATAAACACTGCCAATATAAGCTTCATTATCGAATGATACTGCCATAATTTTATATACAAGTAAAAATAGCGAATCTTAAATGCTCCCAACCTATGTAATCAACAGTGAAAGGTTTACAAAAATGCATTATTGGTTTTTCCAATGTGCCTATCTTCCATACCGGCATGTGTGTTGTCATAAACATGGGCGGAGTAATGCTAACCAAAGACCACGAGAGGAGAAGATTGGGCTTTCTCGCCTGTTTGGAGTAAAGGTACTCCAGAGGGTGGCACGTGATGTCACTGCGACGCAGCGCTCCCCCGAGTCTTGGGGCCACCCGGATGTGTCATTTATTGCTAGTTTCGTGCCGCGGTTTAACTCTACCTGGGGCCCAATTATTGAAACTATCGGAATTATTCCTCTGGAGGAAAGACGCCATTCCGCTATAGGAATGCGTAGAGTCAATTTTTGAATACTCGATAGCGGAATTGTATACCGGAATCGGCCCATGAAGTGTCGAAATGAATCCGACAGCTAGGTAGCTGCCGGAATCGCCATTCCTCTACACTAAGATTTGTCTATAATCCTTTGTATGATGTAGGAAACTTTAAAATACACTCGCGCGTGGTTTAACACAAATATAATTAATAAAGGAATGTAAAATTGTTACCAAATATCAAATTATCAAGGCGTTTACATATCTATGAAAAAATCATGTAAACAAAGATAAGTTGGTAGGTGAAAACTGATAGAATTGCTAGGAATATCATGTTAAATATTATACGAAACTGCTGAAACATAAAATGCATAACGAAATTAATTTTGCAAGAAAAGCTGTAGTTGTGAAACGTAGTTAGTACTGTGAATCAAAACGTAATAAATTTGTTCTACACATGCAATCATTAATGAAAAATATTTTATAGTTTACATCAATAGCCGGAATGTTAGCAAAATTTTTGTAGTGGTATATTTACACCCGAAAAATATAAATTGTTATAGTGCTGCTTTTTAATTTGCATTTTATCATTTGTTACAGTATGGTAAAGCGTTTTACTGTTCTTTCGTGAATTAAGTTACGATACAGTAATTAAATATAAAAATTTCTTAAATATATTCTTAATTAATACAAAACCTTAATCTAGCGGCAATATGAGATAACTCTTTAACGTGTTCTTTCATGGACTAAGTTATTTTATTGTCAAATATTAGCGTAGTTACATCGATACAAGTTCTTTTAGAGAAAAAAAACAAATCTGCATGAAAAATAAGTGTTCCTGTGGATTACCAATGTCTGAATTCATTATTTATAATATATCGGTTAATAGTTTCGTCGTTAAAGGAGTTGCAATTACTTATTCCGGATTATCTACAAATTAATAAATTATATATTAATGTATTTTACAGCAAATTTTCCTACAACAGATTTAACGTGATTGGTTCAGCTTCGGTGGCGACACACGTAATGCAGCGATGCCAAGTTGTAAAACAGATTCTTAAAAAATTCTATACATTTTATTTCGATAGTTACTAGTCGTCTCAAAAATTCATATTTTGAAATCGCAACACTCGTTACCGGAATGGAAGTATCGGAACAATCCGCTAGAGGATTTATTCGGATAGTAAAAAAATTGGGCCCATGTTTAATTTGAGTATATTTGTTTTATTAGTCCTGTCTAATATTTATCAGTTATCTTCAGCTAATTCCTGGAGGATATTCTGCGGAATGATTCCATGCGTATGAAACGCGATGTTCATCTAACTTTTTCTTGCATAAGCTAATGAAGATTTTATTTTTATGTAAATCTCTTTCGTGACAGTAATATAACTATATCAAAGAAAGAATATGTTTGATATCTATTGCAAAACAGCAGCTGTACCAACGTGAAAACGAGTATTAGATACAAGTTTTACACTTAGCTGCGGTCTCGACTGGCGAGGGCCAACCTCCCTTTGCTAGCAGGTTTGCTGGTAACTCTCAACATATTGTTGTTATCGCAGAAAGAAATCTGCTAGTGGCGAGGGGTCATTAGAGAGGTGGGCGGATGACCTGACCTGCTCACTGAAACTCCTTGGTTCTGAGAATGGATTAAAAGCTGTCCGGCAAAGAGCGACATTTGGTGGGAGTTGGAGGGGGAGGGGGGGGGTCAATACGACTGTGGTGCCATCTAGCGGATGGTTTGGAAGTATTTACAAATAATTGGGCAGTGCGCTCTGGGCGACAGAGAATCACACTACCTCCCACTTGACCTTTACCTTAAAGCCCCCATCTACCTGGAACTTTTTCCCACGTTTAGGCCGAGAAGCGTGGGAGCGATAAGGGCGACACTGCCACGCGCATCAAGTACGCCATCGCTGCTAAGCGCAAGGCAACTGGCGTGCAGTGTTTTCGTCGTGCTGCGTGTACCTATGGGACTTTCAGCGGTTANCGTGCTGCGTGTACCTATGGGACTTTCAGCGGTGACCATATTATTTTATTAGTGGGAAGTCTTTAGGAAGGTTCAGTGCAGGCCCCTATAGTAGTTTTGTATGTATCTGATGCGTGCATTTTGAGCTACAGTGCCTTGGAAAGGCCGTTATTAGCGGTTTTGGAGTACTCTGAATTGATGTTTCTAACGTATGTGATATTTTGAAAGTGCTTAACAGTTCTCGTCTGAAGTGTGTGTTCTTTTCGTAGATCAGCACGTTGGACGCACGCTTAATAGTTTCTGGAACACTCTGCAACTCAGTTCAAGCGCTAGGTAGACGGGCGCCTTAAAAGTCATTTGTGCAGTGGCGAAAATTTTGTTAAACCTCCGTCAATGTGCAGCTTCCATGTGTTGGAGAAGGAATGTTTGGAAGGGGAGGGGGTTGTAGAAACAGTTACTCCCTACCTGCTTGCTTAACAGGTCAGCCGGCGCTCCGCGTCTTATTGTCTGACCATAATCCCTTCCTGGAACAGGAATATGCTATTATGAAATCCTAACGACTGCCAACTATAACACAGAAGGATGGTGGCACAGTGGGAAAGAGTGTGAGATGAGTAATCTGTGTAAGGGATGTCGCATCACCCTGTGTGTATATTTGTAACTTAAGAAATATCGATAAAACATGACACAACATGACGAAATAGTAGCTTAGAGATCTTTTAGAACAACATATTTAATGAACATTTTCGTACCACATCGTGAATACTAGGTTACCGAAAACATGTTTTAGGTTTGAAATAGAACCTATCAATTTGGCATTAGGATAGTATGATCTAACAAGTAACTGCGGCTGTTAAGTGTAACCCAATGGGTAATTATACTGTGTTCATTGCACTTCTTACCAAAGAAAAGAAAGGCTTACGAGACCACGTTTTGTCTGTGTCTGTTTTTGTATGTATAAAGGTATGTGTTTGTGTGAAAATGTGTGCTCCGACCCCTTGAAAACATTTTTATTCTTTATAATAATGTTACCAAACCCGGTACACACAAATAGCTTGGTAAGGAAACTTGATTCTTATAGTAGTCGACAAAGCCAGATGACTACCTTCCAAATTGTGGTCAATAACAAAATTAAAAAAGAAATTCAACCTATTTAAACCAAATTTGGAACTTCGAGAGTCGTCAATGCAACAATAAAAATGGTTGACTAATATTGTTATTGGTCTACAATGTTGGAAGCTAGTACTACTTGAAAAACAATGCTTTAACATTACATTTTGCGAACTACTCGACCTATTCCCACTACTTTTGGCATGTCATTATTACCAAGCAGGCCACTTAAACGTAAAATATGTGAGTAAATAAGGTGCTTATTTTCTATATGGTGGCAATTTTAAAATTTGAAGCATTATGTTACATTTCGGCAACCGTTCAACCGACTTGAACCAAATTGAATATGTTGGTAGATTATCATGTTAGCCATGAAATATAAGACAGGCACTGTTATTAGTCAACAATTTTTTCGGTTAATAGAAAAACTTGAAAAGTAAACTTTTTACACCTAATCGCCGAGACTACTCAATGGTTACCCACAAAACAAGACCCTAATGTAGTACTGTAGAGAACCATTAAAACTCAAGATCGTTTGAATACTTGACGGAAATACATTTTAAAAGGTGTTCGTATAAATATATTATATTAAATGGATGTATTTAACACATTATTAGAATAATTATGACAAAACTTGGCAAGCCATAAGTATCTATTACAGAAACCAAATATACCAATGAACATGATTCTTTTGTATGCCGTTGTTTTGTAGTGCTGCCTAAAGAAATAAAGTTGTATGAAATAATACTTGGACAAAACCACTCATTAAAATAACGTTCCGATACCAAGAAGCACAACAAGACACAATGGAAATTATATGTTTAAAGTATATCGCCAATTACTTTCAAAATGGGAATTCCATACATATGTGAAGTTAATTTTCAGTTTTGGTAACGTACATCTTCCCTAGAGTATTTAACATTTAGTTGTTTTTCAGAATGCAGACTATATTCTTGCAGGAAGTGCTTTTTTTTTAGTGTAGCATTACCGTCAATACTGTAAAAAAATTCTTGAACTTTTCTGTTTCTTCACTCGCCAGGCTGCATTTCTTGGCACCCTAATTTTGCGCGCATGTGTTTGCGATTTCGGTGTCCGAAAAAACGTTCGACCGCAGTGCAAATTGTAGCATATATGCGATATTGTGGAAGGTTTCCGCTTTATTTTGGTGTTGGTGTCATGTGTGTACTATCCATGATTCGAGCTCAGATGTGGTTTCAATTTCATTAACTTATTGTAAATTTGCGTACATTTTTTTGCAGTGTCGTTTACTACATTACTTTCAAGGCAATTCAAAAATATTATTTGTCCACTGTGGTGATTTGCAGCATAATTATTTTATTTTAATAATATATTTATTACTTTTAAATCCAAATTTGGCGTATGTTTACATTTCAGAGAGTACATCTTTTACGCATCATGTATGCCGCCATGTTTTTTCTGTTTTGCTGTTGCAGTCCAAGTCCACGTTCTTGACCATGGTCTTTTTGGCTCACACGTCGAGGAGTATTGAATACGCCTTGTGGCTATAAGGCCTTAGGAAAAAAATTAAAAAATATGTAAATAAATAAAAAATACAATAATTTAATTAGAAAGAAAATACAATTTTTTAAATTTTATGAGTAAAAAGAAATTCTGAGGTTAAATAATTGATTTATGAAATATTTTTGGCTTGAACGGGGGATTTTGGTGACTGTGCCTGTGACTATGCCTGTGACATCATCCAAGATGGCGGTCGAATCTAAATCAGTCGCCCGATGCCCTTGTACCAGAATCGGCATAACTAAGCCATTCCTGACGAAGTATTCAGAGTGGCTACTGCAGTCAACGTATTTTATTTTATACACATGAGAGCACTAACTCGCGCATTCACTTTCTTAAAAATGCCACGTTTAAAGTTTGATAACGTATGAATAAAGTGACGAGGCCCATGGCTATGTTAATCATACATACAGCTGAAGGATACGTAATGAGAAAGAAAGTATATCCTAAGTTGGACTTTCAAAGATTCTCAGTTATCCATCAACAGCATATACTAAAGTTTATTTTACGTTTGATAGCAGACACACATACTAGGAGCTAACTGGCGTGGCGCACACAGCCCACCAAGGGGAGTAAATATGTTTCTGTGGTTAACAGCATTCGTCTATTCGTGACTACTAAGCTGCCTGATCGGAAACACTTGCGTGTTCATTGAATGCGGTTATGGCAATTACGAGTGAACTGGTATTTACATAAAAAAAACAGTGCCTACGGCTGTCTTATATCCGGATAAAAGAACAAGACAAGGTGGTGAGCAGTCTGAACTTTGAAGATACGAAAATAACATCTGCTATAAACAAACTCACTTGTTAGACTTTGTTTCGCAAACTTATACAATAATATGTAGAAAAAAAAATTTGCTATAAAATTTATTTTGTTTTTATTTCTTTCTGTTTTCAAGTATTGATGACAATAAAAAAGAGTTATTCAATTTCCAAGTTTGAGCTAGCATATTTCCCCTCCATGGACCTTTGAAGGTTAGGTCAACCTACAATAACGTGAGATTTTGTCTGTGCCCTCATGAGGAGGGTGCAGCCAGACTATCATTTGCCTTGAACCCATGTGATTCACCCTAAATCTTATTTATTTTCGGTTAAGGTAGGTTTGATTATTTAAACTGAATGTTTTTTATTTGCCAGTACCGACAACTCATGCACTGCAAAGCGAACTCCCGACTCCAGTCAAGTGACCAATAACAACGCCGTTCTCACGCAGGCTAACACGTCGTTAATCTGCACGACACAATAAACTCCCACCCACTACATCCATCCCGTCTGCCTCGCGGAATGAAGTGAGTAAAGAGATTTGGATGGTTCTTAACATCGAGGTCCCAACAGCTGATGAAGGAGAAGCGAGGTAATTATGGAGCAGCGCCGGAATGAAAGAGCGAGGTAAACGGGAGATCTCCGAGAAAACCCGCCAACCAGCGGCATCGTTCGGCACGATAACCCCATGTGAAAGTCCAGAAGTGACCCCGCTGGGAATCAAACCTGGTTCGTCTAGTGGGAGGCGAGTAGTCCAACTACTACACCAACACGGCTTCCTCTCCTTCGCGGAATGAAGCCCAGGTTCACACATGAGCCAACCACGGCTGATGGAGAACCTATCAAAAAGCACCAGTGATATCCGCAAGAGCCTCGATGAAAAACGGAACTCTTTCCGAAATTTTATAGACAGATACCGAGAGCAGAGAAAAACTATCTATAATCTAAACAGGGAAGACACAGTTTAGATTCCTCGTTCGACCATCCTGATTCCGGTTTTCCACAGTTTTCGAAAATCACTCTAAGCGATTAACGAGATGATTGCTTGGTACAAGTCATAGATGCTTCCTCCCCAGATACTGGTTCCTTCTCTAATGCTTTGTTGAGAATACAAATGTGTATAGGCTGTTCACGGTAAAGCAAGCACTTTTGAGACCCTAGTTACTTTTTCTTTTCAGCCTTTTGTAAATCTTTTAACCTACTTTTTAAATAAATTTTGCCATATAAATAATAAACACAGTGTGTGTATATTCCACCGCACTAGGAAGTTAACTTCTAAGGCTAAAATATAAATTATTGACTATTTTTCCAAATGAGAGGGCTTTCAAAAGTGCTCACTTTACCGTGAATAGCCTTTAAACAACTCTGTGATCATGTGATTCTGACAACTGTGCTGGCAGCTCGGCAGCCAATGTCGGGGACATGCNAGCCTTTAAACAACTCTGTGATCATGTGATTCTGACAACTGTGCTGGCAGCTCGGCAGCCAATGTCGGGGACATGCGCGGCGGACTAAATTCAGTCCACCTTATCTTCATTCTAAGGACGATGTGAGTGGGACGAAGGTTACTTTTACTACAGGTTAGGAAGATCAGTGTTAAAAGTTTGGCAACCAAAACTTTTTGTCACTAGNGGGACGAAGGTTACTTTTACTACAGGTTAGGAAGATCAGTGTTAAAAGTTTGGCAACCAAAACTTTTTGTCACTAGTTAAGCACTAGTGTCGCATGTGTACCAGATTTTCTCTACTTTCTACGTTAAAAAACAGGATAGGTCATAAATCAAATATTAAAGTAACTAAGTAAAATTTTTCTCTTTTATTGTTTATGTAGCTTAAAATTGTAATTAAGTTACCTTTTGGAACACCAGCGTGCCTTGCGGAGGAAATTTTCCTTATGTCAAATTCTTCCATGAGAAATATCGTTTTGTTCCTAACCTACATAGAAGTAACTTTAGTTTGGACATATTTGTGACGTGTCCAGTGCACCGGCTTCCCAACAAGTTGATAGTTGATAGTGTATGTTGTTGGGTGGACTCCTTGTATGTTGACACATTTCAATGCAAAGTATTGTGCCACATCTGTAATATGTAATCAAAGTGAAAGTCTTTCTCCCCCACCCAACCCCCCAGTCATAATCAAACCTGCACACACACGAAACGTCAAATTTTTAATTCTCGCATTTTGGGTTTATAGAATGAAATGTTTTTTGCTTGCACCGCATATTCTTTTGTGTGAAATTCTCAAGATTAAAAACTTTACGCTTGTGGAATATCCATTAATAATATATACATGACTTTTATAATGGGTACGTGCATGTACGAACACATGTACACATACACAGTGGAATGTAAACATTGCATGTAAACATTGCCATGTGTCTGCCACATGGCAATGTTTGTTTACCTTTGGCGGAAGGATACCAAATGGGCTTGAAAGTAGATCTTTAGGAGGGCTTCAAGAAAGTCTCTTCCAGTCGTGAACCGACTATAGAATAGAAGCTATTGATTAATAGAACATCATCATCATTTTCAAATACTATACCAGAATGGTGTGTTTTAACATTACAGATGACTCAGACAGGCAGTAAGCAGTTAGGAACACAATTGGTACCACCACATGATTCAACGCAGAGGGTAGCAATGCAGAAAATCAGAACAGATTCACACAGGAACGGAAAATAGCAGAAATACTAGCAACGGGGATTCTATTCAGTACCCAAATTCCCTAAATTGATAACACACATTAAATTGATTATAAGTCAATACAATTAATTTATTACATTCCTGTTACAACCCCAACTCTACAATGCAAACACTCAATTTGACTAAATGTTTAAACCTAGAGATCATGTTTTTATTAGTAGGCCTACTTTAAATGTGGGAGCCTGGAAAGACTAAGACCAGAGGGTGATCAGTCCATGGTCAAAACTGAGCCTGGGGCAGACACACCAAAGGAAGCCAGGACTAATCGCAAAACACAGGCAGAATCTGCAGCTTCTAACACTGTGGACATCCATAAATTAGGACCTAGCCCGAGAATTATATAGGCTCCGGTTTTAGGGTCAGCCAAGCTGGATTGAACAGGGGTAAAAAAAAAAAAGTATCTGATAAGGAATAGTCTAACAAAATTATAATTTGACCATACATTTTTCCACCACCCTACTAATGGGGTGTACTTTTAAGACAACTAAATCTCCAGTTAAAAGGATTATCTTTTCTGTTTTTGTTGTATTTTACACGGGTCTGCTCGTGGGACAGTTTAAGATTTCTCAGGGCTGTCGCCTAAACTTCTTGAAAATTCGAGACATTATCGGAAAGATCACTCAACTGCCACAAGTTGGAGAGAGGATGATTTGGTGTATCAGTGAACATCAAACTGAAAGGTATAGATTTATTTGCCTTGTGTCGAGCATAGTTGAATGACATTTGTAGCCAAGGCAGATTCTTGTTCCGATTAGTTTGATCCTTTGCATGGATGGCAATGAGTGCCGAACGAAGGTTTCTGTTAAAAGCGCTCCACATGCGAAGGTAGGGGATTATATGGTGATATGTTAGATCACACAGAAGAAACATGTGTCTGAAGGTCCTGGAAATAAACTGAGATCCATTGTCTGATACAATAGTAGAAGGCATACCAAAATTGTGAAGTATGTGCACCTGAAGGGTATGTACAGTAGAAAAAGAATCAGCTTTCCTCATTGGAATTAAACGCACAAATTTAGAAAGGCGTCAATACATATTGTGACCAGGCTTACTCCTAAGTAGTGGACCTACAAAATCAATGAATAACTTTTGTATAGGCCTTTCGGCTACTTCAGAGGACAAAAAACCTAAATGTGAATTCTGACTAGGCTTACTCATGGCACATAGCTGACAGGTCTTCACGTGGTCAGCAATTTCAGCATTCATCCCTTTCCAGGTAAAATGGCGCCTGATAGCCTATACAGTTTTGAAAATGCCGAGGTGTGCTCCAATAGGTGACGAGTGGAAGTACGCAAAAACCCAATTGCGTAAATGAGCAGGCAAAACCACAAACTTTCTGTTGTTAGCTTTGCAATACAAGGCACCCTTGGTCAGGGATTAGGACTTTTGTTCAATACCTGACTTAAGATTTTGGACAATAATGGTTAACTATGGGTCTTCATTAGATGAATCTAAATATTTTTTTAATACTAGAGGAAAGACTGCCAATTTGCAATTTGGCAAGTTTTCAGGTGTAACAGAATAATTGGGACCTTCAAGCATTCTTGAAAGAATACCTGCAGCAATGTTTTCAGTGCATTTGATCTGCTGAACTTTGTATTTTAGGTAAGAAATATGCATCACCCAATGACCAATTTTTCCTAATTGTCTAGGATGTGCCAAAATCCAAGACAATGCCTAATTATCAGTTTATAGGAGGAATTCAGAATATTCGAGGTACTGGCAAAACTTTTTAATGACAAAAACCCCAGCTAAGCACTCTAGCTCGTAGATCATAGACGATTTCACTCTTAAGGAGTTAGCATGTGTGACGCAGAAGCTATGGGCTGTCGAGCACCATCGACTACTTGGGCGAGAACTGCCCCCACAGCTTAACAAGAGGCATCCGTCTGCAGAATAAATTGTTTTGAGAAGTCTGTCATGTGGAGTACAGGTGGATTTATGTTATCATGTTTCAATGTTTCAAATGCTCTTTGTTCTGCACCCCACTCAAATTTGACTGACCTTTTACAAAAGTGGTTTAAGGGTACAGCCTTATCGGCAAGATGTGGTGTAAATTTTCCGAATAACTGAACCATGCCAATAAAGCGGGCTATGCCCTTAACATTCCATGGAGGTGGAAAATTCTTATAGCCTATGTTCTGTCCGGATCTATGGCAATGTCTTGCGAGGAGATTTTATGTCCGAGGAACAATAATTCCTGAACCGCGAATTTGACTTTTGCCAGACTAATAGTGCGGCTAGCCTTTTCTAATCATATAAGAACCTTTTTAAGACGACTGTGATGTTGGGAAAAGTCCTCGGAGTACACAACCAGATCCTCCAAGTAGTTATGCACATATTTGAATTTGATGTCATGAAATATTTGACCCAAAAGTTTGGTATCGAGTTAGGCACCAGTAGCGAGCACAAAAGGAATGCTGGTGAATTGGTAAAAGTTCCAGTAATGCAAAAACTGGTGATAGATTTTGAATCTTTTGCCAAACGATATCTAATCATAGTTGCATTGAGATCAATGGTTGTGAAAAATTTTGACTTGCTGAACCAATAAAAAGAAGAATGAAAGTCAGGCAATGGTACTGATTCACTTTCAGTTTTTTTCATTAAGCTTCCTATAGTCAACTACCATTCTTTGCTTTCATTAGTCTTTGGGACCAAAAAGGCTGGGCTTGCATATATTGAGATGTGGGCTGTTAAATAACACATTTGTTAATGAGACCGGAGTCTCAAAAGCTCCATTTGTGGAGGCGATAATCGATAGGGATTACTTTTGACTGGTTTCTTACATAATAATTTGATCTTATACTCGAGCAAAGCAATTCTGCTAATCTCAGTTCTGAGGTAAGCACACTAGGCAACTGACTACATACAAAGTTCCTGAATAGCTGCACATTTCTTTTCATTTAAACTACCCAAAGGACTTACAGACGGCTCGGTATTTAACTCTGCGATTATGTCAAAGTTGACTTGTTGGTTGCAATCAAGAAATAAAATTTTCTGCTTAGGAGAAAGTTAAAAAAAAAAAAAAAAAAAAAAATGGCTACCAAGGATGACAAGAATAAGACCAGACTTTCTCGTGATGTCAGCACCTAAAATATAACTTTGACTTAAGTTTTCTGCCACTAGGCATTTAACTACCCAAGTGAAATTAGAAATTCGCAGTTTGACAGTTGCACTGCATGATATAGGTAATGGACCATTAGATGCAGTTTAACACTTGTAATGATTAATATCAATAGATTTTATCAGGTTCAGATTTTGGAGTTTAAATAATTTGCCAGAAATAAAGGTCCGCTCCGAACCAGAGTCAACAAGTGTGTTAACCTTAAGAGAGTCCAAGGTAACTTCAATTCGTGGAGTACAGTCCTGTGGCACACTACAAGATTGGAAAATGCACACGAGAGACACTAGTTTCAGCCTTAGCTTCATTAGGCTTAATAGGTTCGAAGAGGTACTGGAACAAATGACAATTACTTACAGCTTGTAAAATGTGAGCATTTACCTGGGAATTAGCTAATTTACTTTTATAGTGAGAACTGTCGCTCACTTACCGGCCTCGCGCATGTATATTTTAACTTCCAACAATTAGAAGCAAATATATCCGACCTTATTACAGTAGTGGTAAGTAGGATGCTTAGATGGTGATTGTTCTTGGTTGTTAGATTGCTCAGGAAGATTGGTCTGATCCTTCACTGCTGGTGAAGATTTACTGTCAACCACATTCGTGTTAGTTATCGGGGCCTTTATTTGTCTGTCCTTGTGAAAAGAATTAAAAACCTAACATTTCCCTATTTTGATCAACATGCCGAATGTTCTGAGAATGTATAAACATTCTGTCAAGCATGGCAAAACAGGTTGGTTTGCTGTGAAAAACAGGGCATGAGCATTCCTGGGGAGTGATACCTTCTAGAATGTCATCCACCACTTCCCTTTCGGAGATACCAAGCCTGAGGATACTCACATAAATAGAAAGTAGTTCATCAGGATTTTGTAAACGATTGCACTGCATCAAACGTAGTTAATTTAAAAGCCTAGAACAGGGGAGGCGAACCTTTATGTATCAGCGTGCCATTTTTTCTAAAGAAATGTTCGATGAGGCCATAGACGTGCCGTCAGATAATTTTAACTTAGTGATTATTAGAAAAATAATAATACTAAACACTATCTACTCAAAACTCTTTATTTACTACCAAAAATACATTTTGCAATGTCAAATAATAAATGTTTCAGTTGTACGCATAATTCAAATTACATTAGTGTGACTTCTGTTGTTGCAGATTAGATGACAAATAATTTATATTAGGGTTGTAAGATGTTACTTTTAGCAGAATGCATGCTGAACTGGAGTCATCTGTCAAACGGTTTCTAAGCGAGTCTTTAATGTTATTCATCTCTGAAAATAATGACTCGCAGGCATAGGTAGATGAAAATATGGTTAAAATAGCACAAGCCAGCTTCTTCAAACAGTTAAATGTGCCTGGAAACGAATTCCATGTTTCCAAAATTTTGATACTGGCATTTTTACTTATATTGCTTGACAATCTTTCTGTTTCAATTAATTCCAACTCTTTCCTTGCTTCAATAAATTTTTGAATCCATATTGAACTAGACTGGAAATCAATCAGCTGCATTTCAAATTCTTCAATTTCCAACCAATCGAATGGGGACAAATTCAGTTTATCAAATGAAGTCACATCAGGGTACATAATAAACTTTAGTGTTTCCGATAATTCTCTGAACTGAGAAAATCTCGCTGAGAATCCCTTGATTGAAGAATCAATTACAGAAATAAATTCTTCAGTTACTTCTCCACCTGGTTTCTCATGTATATCTAAATGGTTGAAATTTTTTTTCAAGTTTGGGAAATACTTGTAGTTTTTTGTAGTAATATCGTTCCTGAAAACATGTAGTTTAGCATCAAAAGCGCGAATGAGATCTATCATGACGATAATTGTTTTATTTGTGCCTTGAAGCTTTACGTTCAATTCATTGAAATGTTGGCATATGTCTGTAAAAAACATCAATTTTGAAAGCCACATAACATCCAACAACTCTGGGTATTGTTCAATTTTTCCCTCATTTTGCACAAACAGTCTGATTTCTTCCAAGCAGTCAACAAATCTTTGAAGTACGTTCCCGCGGCTCAGCCAGCGAACATTATTATACATCAGTAAGCCATTATATACCGAGTTGACTTCATTCAACAAAGCATCAAACTTTCGCTTATTTAAAGCGTGCGACGATATGAGGTTGACTATTTTTGTGACTACCGCCATTACCTTATCAAGAGATGTTAAACCACTCTTAGCACACAAGGCTTGTTGGTGAATTATGCAGTGGAATTCAAGAATCGAATGTCCTACGTCTGTTTGAAATAAACTTATGAAACCATTTTTTTTGCCCACCATACTTGGAGCACCATCAGTTGTGACTGAAACAATTTTTTTAAAATCAATTTCTTTCTCAGCAAGCGAATTTTTAACAGCCGTACAAATATCTGTGCCCTTTGTAGTTGTTAGCAACGATGTTATCGCAATTAATTCTTCCTTAATGATGTTTCCTACGCAATATCGAGCAAAAACAGCTAAACGTGCAGATTTAGTAATGTCAGTACTTTCGTCAATGCATAGCGATATAAAAGGAGCGGAGTTAATGTCAATTTTTTGTTGATCTGTTATATTTTCGGCCAGTTTTAAGATTCTTTCCTTTATTGTATTTCTAGATAGAGGAGTATCTTTAATGCGCTGAATTATCTTATCTTTATTATCGAAATCATCAAAAAGTGAGGGCGCGCATGCTAACCAGGCTTCCTTCAAAAACTCTCCATCTTGAAAAGGTTTACTATGCCGAGCAATGACATTTGCAGCCGAGTAACTTGCCGCGCTCGTATGACAATTTTTGCCAACATATTTAATCATAGACGTTGACTGTTTATTTCTGTCTTTCATTGCACTTGCAATTAATTCCTTTTGCACTGGTTCGCTTTTTTGACTAAGAGATTTGTGATTTGTTTCAAAATGCCGTTTTACAGACGATGTTCTACATACCACTGTACCAGAACATAAAACACACACCGCTTTGTCGCCTTTACTTATCATGCCATATTTTTCAGTCCACCAAGTTTGAAATTCTCTATTACACTTACTATCTTGCCCTTTTTGTTTTTTTGCTGAACTAGCCATGGTAAATAATAGTTAAAAATCAACTTTAAAATACAGTTGTGTCAACGAAATTGAACGAACGAAAACGTCAACAAACTATGCGTCATTAGCAATTGTAGTCCACGACGTAACTAAGGCAAGACAATAACAAACGAGCGCGCTTTCCGCCCGCCGCCCCGCGCACCGCACCCGTTCACTCCTTAGCGTAGGTCCGTAGGATCACTCGCGCGCGTTCGTTCCTAATATAATACTGATACCTCCCTATTTGCGCTATGGCGTATAAGTCTGTATCTGCTCTCTGCGTAGGGCGCCAGCAATGGATGCTAGTCCTCAGTGATAGGGCGTGTAAATATGTTGACACTACTGTTCGTAGTTCAAATTTACCAAATGAATTTGAACTTCCTTGAGAGTTCACGTATGTCGTTTTATTTTTCGCTTAACAAGGTTCTTCACACTTGCTGCATGTCTCTACTTAGCTTGTCTCGAGGCGCTGGTTCGTCTCTCGGCTGGGGCTGACTCCGCTCCGGTGTCGAACTCGGGGCTGCTTCGTCACCTCGTCGGGAGGCTGCGACAGTTCCTCGCAGATTGGTCTTGGCGTCGTGATGCCTTCTCTCGAACTCCACTCCTCCCGGCTCCACTCCTCTTTCCTCGACTCGCGTACGCCGACTCACTCCCTCCGCGTCTGTGGTAGAACTGACCTCTTCTCGTCTGCTCCTCCGCCGTTTTATTAGCCCGTTAGCCATATTAAAACGCCTCATCTCGCACGTGGCTGGGGGCTGAACGCCGCGCCCTTGGTCGTAAACACGTGTTCGGCGCTGCGGCTATCCGCACGTGGTCTCAGCGGCGCCGGCGATTTTGGCATTAAAGTTTTATGGCTTCGCCCACCACGTGCTCGAGTGGGATACCCGGCCCCAGTTGTATAGGGCTTAGCGTCCCCCTTTCCGCTGCGAGACACACGTGTTCCTTCCTTCCCGGAATTCTGGTGTTATTGTTCCAGCACGCTCGCCGAACCGTTAGCTGGTTTATGGCGGCTGTTCGCGTTTCCTTGTCGTTGCGAGTTTCGACAGTGTGTGCCTGCTGACGGAAAAATATATCTCGGGATGCAGAATGCATCAATACGTCATAGTGAACTTTGTTATTTTAAACTAAAATGCAAACCTTTTGATCCGTGGCATGGCGTGCCCAAAATATTGTTTCGCGTGCCATCAATGGCACGCGTGCCATTGGTTCGCCATCCCTGGCCTAGAAGGTATGAAGAAGTGTAAAATGTCCTCATGGCATGCATCAAAGGTGAAGCCTAGAGCAATTACTATTTGTGTCCTCTCACTTAGTGGACCATAAGTAAAAGGGCATATAACCTCCAACAGTTGAGTTTCAGGTATTGTTGTACTTTGATGCAACTTAAAAATGATTTTCAAAAACTTAAGAAACTTCGGCACGTGCTGTTCATCAGTACTAGGAAAGTCTTTTAGCATCCTTTTTAAGTGATGAGGAATTTTACCAAAACCACGAGAAGGGGTATGGAAAGTACTTGGGAAAACAGAGGATGTCATGCACACAGGTGACACAAACATGGCACCAGTATTTATAGTAGCAGAATGTGCTGTAGAGAAAATACTGCCACTTACAAAGGTTGGCGAGATATAGTCAACTGGTCCCAGCAGCACCAGAAGGGTTGCCAACTAGGTTAGGCATAATGGGAACAGGTTGAACAGGTTAGGTCTCAGTTGTATGAGGTCCCCCAACCATAAAGTTACACAGTTGCTCAGAAGTATTAGCAACAATATCAATATGTTCAGTGGTCATAATCACTCTATCTTTTTTCTCATGTTGATTCAATATCTCAGAAAGAGAGGCTATCTGAAAAATGTGATTTTTCAGTGACTTTACTTGACTGTCATCAAGTTATTTCTCATACACACTCAATAACATTTAGTATGCTTCTCAAGGCATACCAAATGGTTTCTTAACCGAGGTAAAGACTGAAGAGAGGATGTATTCTCTAGATCATTAATAATTTAAATGATAATAAGTAATTTAGTAGTGCAGGTCTCATAGTCCAATTTCACATGTAAGTCAACAGATTCTTAATATTAGGTGGGATATTTTACCAAAGGGCACTACGCAAAGAAGTGCACAATAATGCGAAATTTGTGTAAGCAGGTTTAATACCCTGTAAACATAATTCATAAAATATCTCCTTCATAAGATACTCTGCGACAACAGAAGCAGGCATTTTTTCCTTTTGAACAACTAACAATAACAAAGCAATTACATACACAAAACACTGTTTAACCTAGGACACAAAATTTGCCATAACCATTCCAACCATGCACGGAAAAGTGGAGAAAAAAACATTCATTAAAGGATGCAAACACACATAAGACATAACCACACTTTGCTACCAGAATTGTTGAACTACTTTCTGTCACATGAACCACATACCAGAAATCAAAATGATTCCAGCTATACACAATTCACTAGACTGAAGGTGACCAATGTAGAGAGTGCATCTAGTTGTGCTTGTGTATGTGTTTGATAATATTAAACACATGCCGAGTCTGATGTAATCCTTAAAATAGTAACTGTTAACCATCAGCCATCATAAAAAAACAATAAAACGGTATGCACAAGTAAGGTTATAAGAGGTAAGTGAATTTAAACTAAATAAAAATAGTAAATAAGTAAACATGCATGTCAGTGTTCTCCAATGTATTTTATTTCTTTGTTGCTAAGTAGTTTGAGTATTTTTTTTATAATCAGTATTTTATCATGGTTTTGGGGTAAAAAACTAGTATTAAAAATAAATCATTAGAACATATGACAATATAAAAATTTAAAAATTTTCTTAATTATTATGTTAAAGAGGTGTACCTCATGGTACTGGTTTAAATTTACTTTACATTTACAATATATTTTTTAACTTTAGTGGAAGTGACAAAAAAAGTTAAAACATATTTTTTATAATGGTTGTTAAAGTGTTCAGAAGTTTCTTATGGTCAGGATGACACAAAGGAAAACTGAATCACTAGATTACAACATTCCTTTTGTAACATCTGCAAAGCCAAATAAAATTTTAAAAGATTCGTTATGGTCAGGATGACAGAAAAAAAGGTTACAATATGACTTTCCTAGAGGTGCTGCCGCAAGCCAAATCCACTGCGATCAGGCTGGAGGAAGAAAGTTACATTGTAACATGTGGAGTCTGCTCGGGAAGTCAGCTAGCGCATCATGGCTGGATATTTGACCAAGGACATGGACCNACATTGTAACATGTGGAGTCTGCTCGGGAAGTCAGCTAGCGCATCATGGCTGGATATTTGACCAAGGACATGGACAGCACTAAACATATAATATTACCAACAAGGTAAACTTGTGCTAGTACCCACATGTGGAGAATACAGGGCGACTTATAGTGTCGTTGTTAATTCCTCCAGGCATAGACTATAAGATGCCTAGAACGTTAAAGGTTTTTCAATAAGGTAGTCTTTTGACGTTTCACTTAACTGGATATTTATATTTTCTCGAGTTTGAACAAAAACAACATACAGCAATACTTCNAGTCTTTTGACGTTTCACTTAACTGGATATTTATATTTTCTCGAGTTTGAACAAAAACAACATACAGCAATACTTCCGAGGTGTGGTATTCTAATTTGGCTGTTCGTATTAACTGGGGTGATTTCGTGGTGGAGTGGGGCTTCTCTGGGCGGCGACTTTATACTTAACTCTGCTGTGGGTGTTGGTATGCTGTCATCTGGGAATGAACTCCGGCGAAGTGGTAGGCCTTGGAAAAAGGCCCGCATTTGGTGTCGTCTCACTGGACTGCTGTTCGGGCTCGTGCTCACATCTTCTCGCGATTCCTTGACGCAACTCTTCCCTCGGGGCGGTGATATTGAACTGTCCACTGTCTCTGCGTGGTAATAATTGACGGTCCCACCTTCCGTGCAAGGAGGCTTATATGCTCTCTAGCTTCCTTCCCTAATTTTCGGCATGTGTTGCCTTGTTGGGGGAGGGACTGGTGGGACGAAAACAGAACAATCCCTTTCACAAAACGTGGCCTGGTACCTGAAGGTTGGGGGTGGGGGGAAGGTGGCACCTTGCCCCTAGCTTACTCTGTCAGCAATTTCTCAGCGGGGCGTATTTTCTGATTTCCGGCGAAATACACATGATTATTTTGTGATGTCTCGGCGCTCAACTGATGTCACGGGCTTGCTAGAGGTGCTCTTTCTTGGCTCTGTGATTTCTCCCGCTTTCCTACGTATGTACGTAGCACTATCTGGGTGCTACGGCGATATGCCAGATCTTACTCGGCAGAACCTTGACACGTGTAACTGCGATCTGTTCTGACTGTTCACCTGCCTCGTGACATGTGTCAACTGGGAGGCGCTCGCGAAGGGGGTCAGCGAGGCTTATACTCAAAAGGCATTACACGACAATTCCCCCCCGGGCTCTTCGAAGCTTAGCCTTCTTCGCCCAAATTTCGGGTTCTGTTGCATCTCTGTGTATAGTGCTTATTCTGTGACTGTGCCTGTAATGCAGCGGGCTTATTCTCCGCGCGGTTATCACGTAGCATGACAGCTGAGACCTCCCTCCACTTTGACTATTCTCCTTCCTCTTGCCCCTCCCTCCAGATAACTAAGGACGCAGAGCGCCCTGCAGTGGTTCCTATCTAGCTAGCCTCCTTTCTGCAGAAGGGTCTGACACACTCTGGCTCTGCGCACATCTTTTGCTGAAAGCAGATTACTTTACAATTTATACCTTATGTTTCAAATACATCGCAGACCGACCTACTTTTTGAACTATCTAAACAAACAAACCTAATACCACACACGTCGGACTTCGTACAGTACTTACTAACTTTCTTACAGGGTTACAAACGAATTTACAGGGTTGCAATTTACAGGGTTACACTTTACAAAATGACCTACAGTGATCTGTTTGGATCACTACACTTCTACCTTATTTGTTCTTCTGCGCTTCTGTTTCCTGGTAAGACGGAAACATTTTTGATATATGCAAACAATAAGTTGGTTAGGGCCTGTGTATTTGCTCAGCTGGCTGTCAGCTTTACGTTTTGGTGACAGGAATTAATTTTATGTTAAGTACGACTGCACAGATCGTCAAAGAATAAACAACTCTTAACTTCTAGGCTGGTAACTTTGTTCTAGGGTTCACATTACTGGCTGGCACTCAGCCAGTTTTTACAAAGGTTTTTCCGGCAGGCGGAACCAACACACACTTAATATATCACTAATTTACACATGGTATTGTGTTACTGTTACGACGGCTTCACAGGCCGTGAAAAAATAAAAAGATCCTCTTATCTGACTTTTTCTGCCACCTCCCTCTTATACAGGTGGTGTTGGAAAAACAAAAGTATTGTATATACTGGAAATATACACACCATATTCTTATCTTAAGTTAGTACCCACAGATACAGGCATCTGGCATATCTTTTCACCTAGGAGGTTCTGCACTTATTTCTCACCGCACAGATGTTCGGCCTCTCACAAATTGTAAGGTTACCCAGATAAACATTTAAAATAGTTAGTCACACTTTAGTTCCATGGTTAGGTAGTGCCCACCGCCCTACCTTTCTCTCACAGCAGGTGACATGAGAAAAACAGGCTTCCCTCATGTCACACAGAGTCTGTTATTGTTGCAGTCGGCTCGGTTCGCGAGTTCTGTACTTGCGACGTTCCCTGTAGAAACCGGGTTCCTCCCGGCCTCTGCAGATGCGCCAGGGTTGCACACGCCTGGCTTCAATCCCCGTCGGACTAGGGGGCGTGTTTCCCCACACTGGATCCCTGACAGCGTGCGGGGAAGAAGTCTGCATTGCCATCCTATCGCCAAGCAGCTTTGAAGCTGCCGCCCCGGAACTTGTATCTGGCTCGGCTGCTGGCATCCTGTACTTCCTCGCCTGTAGGATTTGGTCTCTGCTTCGTTGCTCTGCTGGTGCAGACTCGTCTTGGGGTTGCGCCATTGTCCCTATTACTTGCGCTATACTCGCTGTTATTTCACTCGCACTTTCTTTCTCTTCCTCATTTATTTCCGGCCCCCATCCATCTCTTCGCCCTCCCTTCCTTCGGCTGTATTCACCCTTTCTCCCGCTCGCCTGCACTTCTCCTTCACTCGTACATTCTCCTTCCCTCGCCTGTTTGCTTTCTCTTCTTGCGTCTGGCGCCTGCGTATTTTCCGGCCGATAAGTGGCTGTAGTTTAAGGCTCCTGTATTGGCAGGCGCAGTGGGCCATGCGTCCTTGAGACACTGAGATAGCATAGAGGGGCAATGGCCGGCTTATCGTTTTGACCCCCTATCCACGCATCCTAGCTCACCATTCGGTGACTTAGTGACCCACTGCGGGATTCCCCTGGGCTGTCATTTGTAATTCCTGTGGGTCTATCGGGGTAGGGTTCGGGTATAGGGCGTATCGCGTTCCGTGGCACCTTACGCATATTTCCCCTCTCGTCCTCGGCCCAATATACATTTCCATGCCTCTCGACTACTATATATGGCCCTCGCCACTTAGGCGCAAATCCCGCACAGAATTTCTCACTAGCTCGGCTTAGGGGATGGTTGCGTATTAATATGTGACTACCCTCGGGCAAATGGTGTCCGGCGGTCGCTTGTTTGGGGTATTTCCGCCGTATATACCATTGTTGGTTTCTCTGAGCTGCTCCTGTTCTCCATATAGCCTCTCTTCGTATTTCTTCAGGGGCGGGAAGTTCTGTAGGTTCTGTTTCCCACTGCAATTCTCCAGGTCTGCGGAGATTGTATCCCAGTATTAGGTGGCTGGGAGAAGTTCCAATGGCGTCATTGTGCCGACGTCGCAGTGTATACAGGTTATCAGGTAGATGTGTGTCCCATTCAGTATGATTCGTGCCCATTATAATTCGCATATTCTTCTTTAATTCTTGTTTCCGGCATTCGGTAGGGTTGGCCTGTGGGTGGTAAGCTGGAGTCGTCCAGTTTTCCGCACCCCATGTCTCACAGACTTTTGTCCATTTTACCCTTGTAAACTGTGTACCATTGTTGGTTAGCACACATTTCGGGTATCCCCATCGTGGAAATACCTCTCGCTCCATTTGCCGGATGATTGTGTTGGCCTCCTGGTTGGGTAATGGGAACGCCTCTGTCCACCTGGAGAAAAGATCGGTCATGACTAGGAGGTATCTCTTTCCTCGGTGTGTGCGTGGGTAGGGGCCCATTATATCGACGGCGATGTGTATCCATGGTGTTTTTGGGCGACGGGGTGTGTATTGTACATTTGGTGTAGGGTAGGCCTTGTTTTCATAACAAGTCTGACACCTGGTGACATATGCTCTCACATATAGACTAATTCCTTGCCATGTATGTCTGTTGGTCAGGGCCCTTAAGGTCTCGTGAAAACCTGGATGTCCTGCGTGGGGGTGGTCATGGTGGTGTTCACAGATACTGTCTCGTAGGTCGTGGGGAACCCAGATTTTCCATTGATCTGCTTGTGGGTGCGGTCTCGCCCAGATTATGCCATCTCTTCCCTTGTACTGTTCTGGATACCTCCTCATTAACTCCTGTAATTTGGGGTTGGCCTGCTTTTGGTCTCATAACAGATTTTTGTTTTCGTGGAACTTTACTAGCTGTAGTTCCATGTCATCAGGCCGTGGGAGTTTTGGGGGAGAGGGGGATAGCATTCGCTCCCAGTCGTCGGTTTCTGTCTCTTTGTTTTGAATCTGTGGTCGACGGGATAAGGCATTGGGCAGCTCGTTGTTCGAGCCTGGACAATGCTCGATAGTGAAGGAGAATTCCATTAACAATAAGGCCCACCTTCCCAATTTGGCTTTCTCGTCACTCTTGGTTTTCGGCCATGTGAGGCCCTTATTATCCATCCTGAGAATGAATGGTTGGTCCTCAAGGTAATAGCGGTATTTGCGGACTGCCCTAATAACCGCCAAGCACTCCTGCTCCTTGCTGTGGTAGCAGCATTGTGTCTCGTTTAGCATGGTACTAGCATACGCGATAATTCGTCGCTGGTTCTGTGACTGCTCCTGCTATAGGACAGCACCCATTCCGGCTCCACTTGCGTAGGTCTGTAAAATTAGGGGTAATTCTGGCATAGGCCGGTATAGCATGGTTATGTCGCCATATCGCGCCTTTAATATTCGGAATGCTTCTTCGTGTCTGTCTGTCCACTTCGAGCGAGTTGTTTTGAGTAGGAGTTCATTGAGGGAAGCCATAATATGGGCGACATCTGCTATAAACTATCTGAGCCAATTACATAACCCCAGAAAACGTTTCAACTGTCTCCTGTTAGTTGGTACTCTTGCCTCCTCAATCTCCCTCACTTTCTCGGGCTTTGGATAATTCCCGCCTGGGGTAATTATGTGCCCTTAGTATTCTACTCGGGTCTTCCCGAAGTGACACTTCTCCAGTCTGCACGTGAGCCCATGGAGTTCAAAGCATTCCAGGACTTTTTGCAAGTGCACCTGATGGTCTTCCCATGTGCGTGAATATACAATGACATCGTCTAGATATGCTAGGCAAAATTGACCGCTAAAGCCCATCAAAACTACTGCTGACATCAGTCTTTGGAAAGTAGCGGGTGCATTCTTCAACCCGAAGGGCATTACACGAAACTGCAGGGTTTCACCTTCTGGGGTTGTAAACTTAAATTTACTGGATCCTGGGTGTACCGGGATTTGTCAGTATCCACTGCGCATGTCTAGAGTGGAGAATATACGTGCATCCCCTAGGTCCGGAGCATATTAGTCAGGTTTATAGTTGGGGGGGGGGGGCTATAGCGTATGTGATATTGTTTAAGGCCTGGTAGTTCACACAAAAGCAAAGCTCTCCATCTTTCTTTGGCACAAGCACCACTCTGGCATTATATGGTGAGTCAGTTGGCTCCACTATTCCTTGCGATTTCATCTCGGCTACCTGGTCTAAAATTATTTGCCTGCGGTAGGCGGACGGGTTACCTGGTTGGCAGTATATGGGGCGAGCATCGGTTACGCAGATTTCATGTTGAATGGCCGTGGTCTGATTTAATCTGCCGTATGCTCAAATATGGCTATGCGAGCTTTGAGTATCCGCAATAATGTCCTGAGTTGGTCAGCCCCGAGTTGGTGGTTTACCTCGTCATTACACATTTCTTGCAATTTTTGTGCGTTTCTTGGGGCTTCCCAGTCAATGGCCTTATTATCCTGCTTGCCCAAATATAGGCGCTGTTGTCCACAGTCGATTATGCAATTTTGGCTTGTTAGCCAATGTTGCCCGAGGATAATCTCCTCCACTAAAGCGGTGCACAAAAAAATTCAGTTTGGACTGTTTCTACCTCTGTGGACACTAGCAATGTAATAACTCCGTCTATGGTCAGTCGTGACTCAGACTGGGCCATTTGAATTATTCTGGAATTTTCCTTTATCTGGCTTTTATGTTCGCGAGTTAGCAGCTGGCTTTTAATGAAATTGCCTGTTGCGGCAGTGTCCAGTACTGACTTAAGATCCTGGTTATTTATGCGGACTCCTATCCGAGGTGCGTGTATTCCCGGCCTCAGATCGCTTAACTTTAAAATTGGTTCCACCCTTTTTATTATGCCGGGACTGACGGGCGACTCTGTGTCTCGGCGGCGGCATTTCCAGAATCCCTATTTCCACCCTGACAGTTCCCCTTCCCTATGTTGAGGATGCCAGCCGTGGTGTCTTTTTCCGTAGCGGCTGCTAGGCGGTTTCTCTGTGTGGGACAGTCTCCTCCTCTAGTACGAATTGGTCGCTGGGCGCCAAAGGGTTTGATGAGACTCCCTTAAGTCTTTGGTTCATCCTGACTAGCTCTGTAATTCGGTATGGTTCAGCCTGACTAGTTCAGAAATCTGGTACGGGTGAGACCCCTTTTCTCGGGTATATGGGTATAGTCTGGTTCTTAATACTGTCTTTACAGATGTATCTACGCCCCAATGGTGGGAAGCCAATTTAACTTGTGGTAGTCCCCACCTGTGGAGAATACAGGGTGACTTATAGTGTCGTATTTAATTCCTCCAGGCATAGACTATAAGATGCCTAGAAGGTTAAAGGTTTTTCAATAAGGTAGTCTTTTGNTGGGTATAGTCTGGTTCTTAATACTGTCTTTACAGATGTATCTACGCCCCAATGGTGGGAAGCCAATTTAACTTGAGGTAGTCCCCACCTGTGGAGAATACAGGGTGACTTATAAAGTCGTATTTAATTCCTCCAGGCATAGACTATAAGATGCCTAGAAGGTTAAAGGTTTTTCAATAAGGTAGTCTTTTGATGTTTCACTTAACTGGATATTTATATTTTCTCGAGTTTGAACAAAAACAACATACAGCAACAC
Organism: Clitarchus hookeri; assembly: GCA_002778355.1. Taxonomy (NCBI): domain Eukaryota; kingdom Metazoa; phylum Arthropoda; class Insecta; order Phasmatodea; family Phasmatidae; genus Clitarchus; species Clitarchus hookeri. Next base: position 68,888 of record NQII01005927.1, read on the forward strand.
TTACAAGGTGTGGTATTCTAATTTGGCTATTCGTATTAACTGGGGCGACTTCGTTGTGGAGTGGGGCTTCTCTGGGCGGCGACTTTATACTTAACTCTGCTGTGGGTGTTGGTATGCTGTCATCTGGGGATGAGCTCCAGCGAAGTGGTAGGCCTTGGAAAAAGGCCCGCATTTGGTGTCGTCTCACTAGACTGCTGTTCGGGCTCGTGCTCACATCTTCTCGCGATTCCTTGACGCAACTCTTCCCTCGGGGCGGTGATATTGAACTGTCCACTGTCTCTGCATGGTAATAATTGACAGTCCCACCTTCCCTGGAAGGAGGCTTATATGCTCTCTAGCTTCCTTCCCTAATTGTCGGCACGTGTCGCCTTTAGGGGGAGGGGGTGGTGGGACGAAAACAGAACAATCCCTTTCATAAAACGTGCTCTGGTTCCTGATGGTTGGGGGCGGGGGGAAGGTGGCACCTTACCCCTAGCTTACTCTGTCAGCTATTTCTCAGCGGGGCGTATTTTCTGATTTCCGGCGAAATACTCAAGATTATTTTGTGATATCTCGGCGCTCAACTGATGTCACGGGCTTGCTAGAGGTGCTCTTTCTTGGCTCTGCGATTTCTCCCGCTTTCCTACGTATGTACGTAGCTCTANTGTCACGGGCTTGCTAGAGGTGCTCTTTCTTGGCTCTGCGATTTCTCCCGCTTTCCTACGTATGTACGTAGCTCTATCTGGGTGCTCCGGCGAATGCCAGATCTTACTCGGCACAACCTTGACACGTGTAACTGCGATTTGTTCTGGCTGTTCACCTGCCTCGTGACACGTGTCAACTGGTAGGCGCTCGCGAAGGGGGTCAGCGAGGCTTCTACNTGTCACGGGCTTGCTAGAGGTGCTCTTTCTTGGCTCTGCGATTTCTCCCGCTTTCCTACGTATGTACGTAGCTCTCTCTGGGTGCTCCGGCGAATGCCAGATCTTACTCGGCACAACCTTGACACGTGTAACTGCGATTTGTTCTGGCTGTTCACCTGCCTCGTGACACGTGTCAACTGGGAGGCGCTCGCGAAGGGGGTCAGCGAGGCTTCTACTCAAAAGGCTTTACACGACAAGGTTATGACTTCCCCAAAAAANAGGCGCTCGCGAAGGGGGTCAGCGAGGCTTCTACTCAAAAGGCTTTACACGACAAGGTTATGACTTCCCCAAAAAATAATACACGAAAACATGAGTGTTCATATAAATTTTCCTTTTGAACTTACCAACGACGGTACATGTATATTTGTTACCACATATTTAACTGATTAATTGCAGTGCTTAAGAAAAAGATCAGCCATTTCATACTTGTAGATTTCAAGAAGGAAGAAGGTCACGTCAGCACCAAAGAGCAATGCAGAGGAAATGATAAATTCACAGAGTAATGGTTCGGCAGAAGAACTGTTACTCGTGGTCACAGTTACAGGTAAGTCACCAATACTATTTGACATTTATCCAAAGTTTTAAACAAATAGTTTGATTTAGATTTTTATTAGAGATCTGAGGGTAGATTATAATTACATTGTTAAGAAAATAAGTGTTACCTTTTACCACAATATGTCAACATTCAAGGGTGATTTTATACAACACAGTACAATACCTGTAGTGCCGTCTTAAACACAATCAAAGTACAAAACATCAGAAGCAAAACATTGATAACTCAAAGTACCAAACACGTTTCGAAAACCTATAACTGACGAGTTGACAACACAGTTTGCTTTATTCTATGAAAAAAGAAAAACATAAATGAAGAATTTGTATGAAACAGTAAATCACATAAATATAAAAATTACAATTTTAACAACTTAAAAACTATGCCAAAATAAAATTTTAGTGTTATTTTTTTACAAAATTAGATTTAAGTTTTAACAGGTAATTTATATTTGCTAGCAGATAATTAACAGCAGAAACTTAAGGACGACGAGATCTTGCAAAAGAAAAGCGAACTTTACCCGAAAAAGGGCAAGAAAATAAGATAATTACCAATGTTGCCCCAAATAGGACATCCTACCTGCATACATATTAACGGGCACACTGACTGGTATGCGCCCAGTAAAGTTGGCAACGATGAAGATAAATAGTTCCATGTTTTAATGTCAGATTAAAAGAGTAAGGTAAAAATTTGCGAGTACTGAAAAGACTTAATTTTTTTTCTTTATAGATATAAGTGCAAGAAGATACAAATTTGTAAAATAAACTTTCCTAATAACTCCACAGTTTAATTTGACTGACGCATGAATAAAGTGACCAGGCCCATGACAATGTTAGTTCTACATATGGTGGAATAATACACAACATGCATAGAAGTAAATCTTAAGCAGAGCTTTCAAAAGTGCTCAGTTTTCTGTAAATAGCCTTCACCAGGCAGAAGTCTACTCGCAGTTTATTCACACTCTTGAATCAAACTTTTGAAAAATCACGCAGTGTATAATGCGGTTCGTTGTTTCCTAAATATTACATCTATCACAAGCGTTTTATACTTCTGTTAAAATGAAGGTGCCTTATTTTTGGATAAATTGAACTTTTACTGATATTTTTTCTCTTAAATTATAATTTTCAATTTATAATTAATATTAATAAAAACAGAGGGAAAATAGGTGTGTTGGTATACTTGATAACAAATAGTTCTTACGCGAAATATTGTTACACTGAGTGCGCATGAATGCGGTGCGTTGTCTCTTTGGCGAAATATTCTAGACTCGGTTAAGATTAGTTTGCATGAGGTGGAGGAATATACTGGAAGTAGAACCTTTTGAGGCTTCAGAAAAGTTGGAAGTAACCGTGAATGGACTATAGGACTAAATATAAGGTAGACCGCTTATTCGTCTTCTGCGCATGTAACCGACATTGACCTACCCCAAAATAACACAACCGTAAAAGTCACATGGTTTTTAATGACAAGCACTATTTCATGGGGAAAAAAAAAACTTTTACCAATTTGAATTTAATGAAACGGCATTACAAATTGGTTAGATGAAGTATACATACATAAGCATTTGTTTACAAATCACTTTTCTAACCTAAAATCCAAACCATCCCGTTTTCGCTAGACGTGTTGGCAGAAAAGCAGTTCAATGTTGGGACACGGAGATTGGTTGTGCGCAGCCTGCGAGATCGGTCTACCTCGTCTTTATTCTATGGTTATACCACAAAGCACTTAAGTATATAAAGGTGAAACAGTTGCTTATTCCGCGAAAACGAGGCGCACACATTACCAAAATAGCTTCACTGGCCAGCAACATTTTGGATCGCCGCTCGCCAATCAGCACCTGGTAACCTACTCGACAGCCGGTAATCCAGCAAATACGCAACCTTTCGCAGTATGCAGCAGCAAATCAGAGGTCGGTTCCCAGAACCTGGCGCAGCTGGTCAGGAAATGAGTACACCCGCATCAAAGGAACCACCACACCATTGCATATCTGTGTACTTACCTACTCTGTGGTTGAACGATAGTAGCACGTTTTTCACTGGATCTGCGCTCAGTGGTTACACTGTGAATCAGTAGCTGAAATGCAACACTCGGATGGCGTAATTCCGTGTGGCCTGGTGGTACAGGAGAATGAGTTGTGACTAAGGCAGCAGCCAAATAAACTAATAATCTTTGCTCGTTTACTCGAGAATGTAGATGTCTGCGAGGTTCAGCAAAGCTCCATGTTATAAAGTCGAATCAGTAGGGCTTATTCTCTGTATCGAGTTTTGTTATAGTTTAATTTATTTAATATTTTTACTTACATTAAATATTATATTTTATCTAATTATTAAAAGTAAGATTGAGTTGGATTTGTCCTAGATTGTATTATTATTATTGTTTTACTGTAATGAAGGTTTTATGTTGGTTGGCATTAATTATAGTTATAATTATAATAATTATATTAAATTTACTATTCTCTATTTTTGAAATCACTTAATCTTAAATAATTATTTATCATGATGAATAATGATTTAATTTGTCTTTATTTAATTCATTTGTGTTTTTTTGTAACATTAATTTAAAGAACTACGCAAAATTATTGCATCACCAGTTTATTAAAATTATCTTAATAGCCGTAGTGTTTTAACAATTAATGCAAAGGTAGAGTAGTTAGTAGGCTATTAATTGTGGAATTTTATGAAAGGTTGGACGAAATATTAACTGTTTCATTTTGATCATTAGAAATTAATTTTTGTGTTGGAGTGTTTAAATTTTCTGTAAGACCAAAAACACGACACGTACAGTTGTTTATTAATTCGACGGATGCGCCAATGAAGCGTAGGGCGGCGAGAGATGTTGAGTGCGTGCTGTGGTGAGACGTGGCGGAGACCAATAGCGTTGACCGGCCCGACCACTTTGCAACTTCGCAGAGCGCGGCAGTGGCGTCTCTGCGAGCACATCTAACCCCCGGCATATGGCGCGACTGGCTGGGGACGCCTGCGCGTCCCGACGCCGACGCACGTGAGCGCCTCTTGGGGCCGCGAGCGCCCAGTTGTGTTCCCGTGGGGACGCGTGTCGCTCTCGCCTTGCCGCCCGTCACGCAAGGCTACGAACTCGCGTACTCTCCTACGGTCCTCACGTACTCTCCTGCGGTCCTCACGTACACCAAACTGATACCGAACAACCAACAACGTCCCGTTTACGTGGCTTTCAGGATGACTGCCGTTACGTCATTTAATGCCTCAAGATTTTGCTTAAACTTTTTTTCTCACATCCTTCCAGCTTCGGCGATGTTTGCTTGAAACATACCACGAGTTTGTCTTACAAATGCAGTCGTACCCAGACAGCGTCTAACGTAAAACTGAGAATATTTTGATTTAACCATATTTTGTGAAGTCTGCGGCAAGTTAACCATGGACAGCTTCTCTGAGCTGAGAAATACAGCAAATATTAAAGGCGTCCCTTATTGGCAGTTGTGTGTGCGTGTTTACTTTCGACCCAAAGGATGTACTGCTGGGATGTGGTAGGCACGTGACTGATATTTTAATCCTGTCAGCATTGTTGTCCGAGGTGAGTAAGTGTGTGTCAATTGAACCTTTGTTAACAGAATGGCCATGAAATCATCGATCTAAATTCGTGTTACTAGTTTTGTTTTCTGGCGGTTTCATTCATCACAAACTCCGAGGTATCTACTCGCGAAACCATAAAGTTTAGTCTAAGGCATGCCTTAATATCGAAGTTCGTTTACGAGAACTCGAAAAATTTTTGTAAGGTATTTAAACTATTTCTATTGTGCAACATGTTTCTTTATGCTTTATCTGCTGTTTTCAGAAACGTGCAAGAATTTACTTTCAATTTACTCTTTCTTTAACGTCACTATTCTGCTAGAGATATCATTTATGTTCAAGGAAATAAAGAACTTTATTTCATGCTTTTTTCATGAAACAGAAACAAGCGTAACATGTTCATATAAACATACCGTAGTGTGTATACGTGTAAGCATGTATGCACTTAGACTTTCAGCAAAAACAAATCAGCGTTTAAAGCGATTTGATTTTAATTTGTGCAGTTATAAAAGTGCTTCTGCAGCTAAAAAGAGTAGGTATTAATATTTATGGATATATTTTTTTTATAAATTCAGTTATATTAATATATGAAAAAACTACTCGAATGACGACAATGCACAATACTGGACGTTTGTGCTAAAGGCTCTGTCTCGGTTTAAGTGCTAATTTCGGTAATAATATACTTACTTCGACAAACTTTCAATATTTCATTCGGTNAGGCTCTGTCTCGGTTTAAGTGCTAATTTCGGTAATAATATACTTACTTCGACAAACTTTCAATATTTCATTCGGCGGACCGCAAAACCTTAATTTGTTATTTTATCGAATTTGTAATACAGATCTGTGAATTGCTTGGTGGGAAAAACTTCGCCAATTCCAAATAACGGAATTGTGCAACTTTGGTTTTCAGCTTGGAGAATTATTAGTNCTTGGTGGGAAAAACTTCGCCAATTCCAAATAACGGAATTGTGCAACTTTGGTTTTCAGCTTGGAGAATTATTAGTGACTCCAAAAACTCCTCATAAAAATAAAACGTTTTTAGTTTTGTTAGCAAGCCAAAATATCCAGATGAATATTTTAAACGTAGGCTACACAATAAGAATAAACTTATGACAAGTTTTGTAGATAAAAGTATTTAAGTACTGAACCGTGCGTTAAAGAGCTCGTAGGTTGGTACAGTAGAGAATGGTAAAGCTCCGGAATGCAAGGGCGGGGGAAACGAAAGATACCCGAGTAAACCCACCGACCAGCAGCATCGTCCAGCACGATTTCCACTAGCGAAAATCGGTAGTGAACTGGCTAGGGATTGAAGCGGTTCGTTTTGATGGGAGGCGAGCAAGCTAACCACTCAGCCACAGCGGCCACACTATTAATTTGCCTAAATCCACGTAAACAGCAGGGTGCCGTGTTTCATGCATTTGCATCTCTATAAAGCACCTGGCCGGTTATAATTATGTGCTCTATTTACAACATTTATAGTTCTCGATTCAGACTCGAAAGTAAAGATTCTGCGGACTGAATATGTCAAACGTGTTATAAAACTTGCGTTATCTGACTGCGGTGTGTGCGTGTGCGGCTGACGATAGATACTGCGTCACGACTGAAAGGCTGTTAAATATTGAACAACGTGCCCTGGCAGATTGTAGTGACTTGATGCCATCGTAGTAGAACAGCACTGAGTTGAATGAGGGCTGGAATAAAAGCAACCTGATTTGAGGGGGACACATTTTTCTACATCTTCAACACAGGCTGTTATCCTGTTTGCTCTTGAATTGATGAATTTGGATTTCTTGCATAAGAACCNACAGGCTGTTATCCTGTTTGCTCTTGAATTGATGAATTTGGATTTCTTGCATAAGAACCGTTACGTTTTCTTCATGAACACATGAAATGAATAAATTTTAATTTTTGCCAATTCATGATGAATTCACATCTAACACCTATTTAGAAAATTATGGCTTTTTGAATTATAAAGAAATATTTATTCTGGGTAAAGTTGGACGTTTTATCCATATACACAATCCATTACGCCTATTATTTTTCAGCAATCAAACTTCCTTTTTGTGGAATAGTGCTACCTGAAAAATAAATTTATAGAGAATATAAATAAATACCCGGACAAATTAAAAAAAAAAAAAACGAAGACATAACTTAGATGCTCAGTGGTAATTTATACGTAAGGTCAATGTACTCATTGTAATGCGAATTAAAAGTAAAGAAAAACACTCTAGAATATACAAAATAATATAGAAAATTTTGAAATCANAGATAAACACTCTAGAATATACAAAATAATATAAAAAATTTTGAAATAAATTTAAATGCCAATTTTGTTTATATTTATAGGATACTTAACATTTCACTTGTTTGGTACCAAATCGCAGTCCAACAAAAGTGAAAAAAAGTGGGGAATTCATTTTCAAAACAAAAATAAACGGAATTATGGTACTTTAATTGTCTAAGTTCTACCAAATAAATTTTTAATGGCTAAGGTAAATTTCTTTTGCTACTGTTCTTATCAACGTTTGATGTTGCCAGACTACAATTAAAATATTTATCTGATATTCGTTGTTATGGAATTCGCTTATAACTACATTTAAAGTTATACGATCAAAAATAATAAAATAAAGTTAAAAGTTAATCCCAGACCGCAAGCGAACTAAGTCTCGCATTTCAAAGAAATAATTTTGTGCTGTTATTATGATTCCAGAAAACATTAAAATTGAAATAAAACTTCATTGTTTAAATAAAATTTTTTAAATTTGTAGACCTAGAATTTATTGCGAAAATTACCACAGTTACTTTTAATTTAGCACGGAAAATATTATTTCTTGTTTTAAAAATTCAGTACTGTTGATATAGTTTTTAAAAAAGTATTAAATATCCCCATACATAGAAAAAATACTGACCCTTTAACGCCTTTAAGATGGAAAACATATTGTTGTACAATATTTATGTGTACACTAAACTGCAAAACTTAGATACGGTCGTAATACTATTTCAAAGAAACAATCGCAGTTGCTACCGTAATTTGCCATAAAATTTGGGAGTGCGGAAAAATAATTTGTTTTCAAGGATGTATTATTAGTCGGAGCGTAAAGGCTAATAAAAATATTGCAACATGTTAACACCCTTAACATCTTATTGTTTGTCAGATAATTCAAAGCGTAGTTATCAATTCTAGTTTTCTGTCTGGACACAATCTATCTGTGTAATCTCTTCCGTGTGCTCGTGGTACTTTTTCCTGGGAATACTAGTGCTCTTTCTCTAAGCGAGTCAANTGGCACATGCCAAAAGCGTACGTGACTCTTTACAAGGGCCGATTCACACTGAAGCTTGTTGAGTTAACTTTGCGTTTTATTTATGTTCAGGCATAGGTCGTGTAGCAATGTATTCACATTGAATAAAGAGCGAAGTAAACTTAATGTTTCTATGTGTTAGGTTGGCCCTAATTCAATACAATATAAAGGTAACGTAGTGTTAACAAATCAGATTAAAGAAATAATTTTCTTTTTGTTGTTCTGGGTTTATATTTATTACTACCAACCTCCGTGTAAATAGTAAAGGACGTTAATGAACTTCGATGCAATGGAAACTTAAGTTTTAATTTATAGTATCAATATAAAAAATTCCAAATTTAAAGAAAACCTATGAGCGCAAATAGACTTAATTTAGGTGACGATAAGGTTGTCATTGGTACATAAGGTCTATATACAATGCCTAAAATATTGTTATTATAGTTTTTCGTACGTCAAAAGTACAATTATTTTAAAACACGGAGAAAGTTTGCAATATCTTTGTTAGACCTGTAAGCTCCGCCGAGTGGATGACACTTAAGGAGTGGGAAGGGACAGAGCTATGTAAGCACATGCCTAGGACATCAAGGGGAAGAGAGGTACCACATAATATTAAATTTCCAGATTTACTATGGACTGCATGGTGCAAAATTACAACCAGTGCAGCTGAAACAGGTTCCACAAGAATTGATCCTTTACCTATAATATGTATAGAATGTAACGTATAATATTTCGTGGTAATTTACAGTATTATTTCTTTTCCAAGATATTTATTTGCTACGTTTTTCGTGTCAAGATATTATTATTCTATGTGACGTTACTATTGGCATACATATTTTAATTTTCAACATTACGTGTTATGTATCGATGAAATTTAATAATATATTAATTGTTATGCTTATGGTATCAGTTAATGAGCATCTGTTGTTTCAAGTTTTAAATATGTTTAAAAGGTTTTATTTATTGTCACATATAATTTTGTGAAGTTTTCATGGTTGTGTTTTTATTTAAATTGTTACGTATTTATAATTTTTTTTTAATTGGCAGCACTGACCGTACGTAATAGTTAAATCATAATTTTTTTTAACACAGCTCCGAGTTAAGCCCTAGCTTGACTAGGTTAATTTAAATTTACATTGTTTAATTCATGTTTTTCATATAGAAGAATAATTTTAGACTCCTCGGGTGCCACAACGGTTTTAATGGTCGCAGCAGTGTTCGTGGAACAAAAGAAGAGGGCAAAGTGGATATTTAATAGAATCCCAGTAAATTGCAATTATGTATTTCGGCCTACAGAAGACCCAGGACTGGTACCTCCTTCAAGATTTCGAATTGATTCGACGCGTTCCTGATACAGGCCTGACAATTCTACAGAAGTATAAGTTTTATTTTTATGTTGCCAGGATAGAATTCATGCAAGTTTCGATTCGATTTTGGTTTGGAAAAAACGTAGCCATAATAATACGAACCAGATAAGTGCTACGTCTTACCTTTTCGTACTAATATTTAAATATTCTTTTGCAGTTCACTATCAAACATTTTATATGTACTCGCTGGCGATCTCTTACAAGCTATTAAACTGTTCTCCGGAATTAACCTACATATAGCTCAGTTTCAAGATTAATCATGTTCTACCGATAATAAACTGGGCTAAACAAATTTTTTTAATATTTAATTTTAATTAAAGTGTGAGAGAAAACGTTTTGGAGACAATATGCGTTAAATTATTTTCTATGGTGCCAGTCTGCCATACTCTTCAAATTTATTTTTTAAAATTCAGATTGCTAATTTATTTTAAAGCTGCACATTTTTTTTCATAATTTTAAACTTGATGAAATATTTTTTTAATCTGTTCTACATAAAATTAGTTGTAAGTAAATGTTGCTGCACTAGATGTGTAGTGTTATTTTTTGGTAGTTTTGGCTGTTGTTTGAAACTTATTGTATTGTAGGGTATTATTTTTGGTGTCTTATTGTTAAGAGTATTTTTTTACACGCGAGTGTGTTGTCATGTCCGCGTCACAGTACGTACAGATACCCAATTTTAAATGCACTGCTGCTATTAGTTCACACTCACATTATTTTTAAACCCACTCTTTCTTAACATACATTATTTAAAACTTATATTTATATATCTTTTCCTCCACTAACAACTATATATTATCCTTTATAGTCATTTCAGTGGCATATCTAACACACATCATCCATTCCAAGAAGCAGGTGTGATAAGTGAAATTAGTTTTTAGGATCTGATATAAGACTTTGCAGTTACAAAATGAGTGAGAAAGTTTTTCATATATAAATTAAATGGAAGGACAAAAAATAAAAACATTGTTTACTAGATCGGTGTACGTTGTTTGCATTTCTGAAAAAATACAATTTTAATTTACATTTTATTGTTTATATTTTGAATAATGTATGGATACAACCAAATCGTGAGTGCTTAAGGCCTTTAAAAGTCATAATCCGGCTCTAGTATAGGAGGTCTCACGAAATCACAACTCACCGGAGTTGAGCGCGCACCTATTTAATATTCACTACACAAAATAATTTGATTTTTACTCTAGCTCAACTACGAACACGACTGCTATCTGGTCCGGTCCAGCACTCTGCTTCTCCGCAGGTCAAATCCCTAGGTCTGCCAATTTTTCCCTAGCTTGTCCCCTCTAGCCTGGGCACTATATTCAGTGCAACAGGCTAGCGCACTGCGCTGGCCGAGATGCCAGTGTTGCGTATAAGTTTTTACCTTGCGGTAAGTACAAGGGTTGATTCAAAAACGATACGTGATTCATATACCCTGCATTAAAAATATCTCACGATAACATAGTTTTGCTACTATTGATTAGAACTTCACTCGAATCTATTGTTTTCATGGAAATGCCCGCAATATCTTTTTTTTGTATTTGTATAGTTTTGGTACTTAATTTTTGTCGCATACAGCACTTCGCGGCATTCAAAATAGCCAGAGATGTTATGCCTTGCAACGTAATACATGATGCGACATTTTTGGTTACAAATGGGTTTAAAATAGCTTAAACACTTTATCCTAATAAAATAAGAGTGTGCAATTTTAGCTCTTGCAGGAAATAAAATACGAATACTATGTGTGCACAATGGCCACTTTTAAATATGAAACATTGTTAGGGCGGCTTGTAACCAAGCAGCTATACTGTTTTACAGGAAAACTGGACTGTTGCCTTGCAACTTTATAATTTCCCACCAGTTCGAGTTGGTTGCTGAACTCAAAAGTATATCCGACGAACAAGGAGAAACTATTTCTAAGCCCCCATACCACTAAAGAAAAGAAATGAACTTGCGTTTCAAACAAGTAAACTGTTTCATGAACCCCAGACTAGTCCTAACGGCATCATTCAGTATTTTAAGACAATCTTAAGTAATTCCTCAAGGGTTCGAGCAATGTTAGCTGACGTTACTCATGTTCCATTTTTAAAACAAAACCAACCTAATAGGCAAAGTAGGAGTGGCGAACCAAGCTGCTCTGCTATTCATGTGACTAGCTCACATTTAGAGAGCAATCTGCCTAAAGACGCGGGCAGAATATTTGATATAAGAAAACGCACGTAGAAAGGACGCGAAAATGGTGATACACAAAGGAGGAGAAAATTAATTTATGAGGAAGGTTAACACCCTATAAAAATTATGCCGTTTCAGAAGATGAAACGAACAAAAGAAAAGGAAGAAGAATGTGGAAGAGTTATTCTAAGCATAAAGTTCTAAGCATCTGTTTGCATAGATGATGGTGATAATGAAGGGAATTATTGTAGACGTCCTATCTGCGACCAGAAGTACNACTCATGTTCCATTTTTAAAACAAAACCAACCTAATAGGCAAAGTAGGAGTGGCGAACCAAGCTGCTCTGCTATTGATGTGACTAGCTCACATTTAGAGAGCAATCTGTCTAAAGACGCGTGCAGAATATTTGATATAAGAAAACGCACGTAGAAAGGACGCGAAAATGGTGATACACAAAGCAGGAGAAAATTAATTTATGAGGAAGGTTAACACCCTATAAAAATTATGCCGTTTCAGAAGACGAAACGAACAAAAGAAAAGGAAGAAGAATGTGGAAGAGTTATTCTAAGCATAAAGTGAAGAAGTGCTGGCTAAGCATCTGTTTGCATAGATGATGGTGATAATGAAGGGAATTATTGTAGACGTCCTATCTGCGACCAGAAGTACNCTAAGCATCTGTTTGCATAGATGATGGTGATAATGAAGGGAATTATTGTAGACGTCCTATCTGCGACCAGAAGTACTGCCTAAGCAAGACAGACAGGGTTAAAACTTATTTATCTGTACAATATATAGAATTTGATGTTATGCATAGTGCTCGGGAACAGATGACAAAGAAACATTTATCTGCGAACTCTGCTTCAAACGATGGCAGTTATAGGACACAAAAATTTAGAAGGTAGATAAAACTAGAGATGCATAATTTGCAAAGCTTCTTTTAATCTAATTTTGTAGTCATGCATGTTGCATGAAAGTAGTGTTAGGAACCACATTTCTCTTTCTAACAAACCGAAATATAGCCAAACATATTTTTCAACTTTTAAATATCTTGAATGTACTTGGACGTGGCTAGGTTCGTATGCGAAGGAGGTCCCAAGAACATAAAATAGGTAATTTTAGTTTCTTAAACGTTAAAAAATTCAACTATGTTCCCTACGTCGTTACCAACTTTACTGGGCGCATGTCAANAATTTTAGTTTCTTAAACGTTAAAAAATTCAACTATGTTCCCTACGTCGTTACCAACTTTACTGGGCGCATGTCAATCAGCGTGTCCGTTAAAATGTATGCAGGCAGAAGCAGTGACTTTTTTCAAAGGTTGATTTCGAAAAAGCTCAGTTAATCGTGAACTTCCTATAATATATTTTCAAATATTTGTCCATTCACTTTATAACCTATATAATGAAAGCGGACAAATTGAACTGTATCTTCTGATTATTTATAATACGAATGCAACTGGAATATATTCAGGTTACGTTGAATATCCTTTCCGTAAACAATAGCTCTGATTTGTTGAAAAAAACTCAAATATAAATACATGCCCTCGCCATTGTTATAACGCGTGATTTTGACAGCTCTCTAAGTGATAGCAAGTTTTTCGTTTAGAAAGTTCTGTTTTCAAGAAACTAGTTAAATTTTGCAATAATAAGATTGGGTACTGTGCAGCTGGCATGGGTACTATATCCCAATACTTTCTCCAAAGAAAATGACTTACGAAATTATTAACCGTGGTATAAAAAGTGATTTAAACACATTAATAATAACTTTAAGCACGTTAATACATTAGTTGTCAAACACAAATAAATTGTTAACATTTACCCCGTCTTAGTGATTCTAAATACGAATTNTCAGCGTGTCCGTTAAAATGTATGCAGGCAGAAGCAGTGACTTTTTTCAAAGGTTGATTTCGAAAGTGCTAAGTTAATCGTGAACTTCCTATAATATATTTTCAAATATTTGTCCATTCACTTTATAACCTATATAATGAAAGCGGACAAATTGAACTGTATCTTCTGACTATTTATAATACGAATGCAACTGGAATATATTCAGGTTACGTTGAATATTCCTTCCGTAAACAATAGCTCTGATTTGTTGGAAAAAACTCAAATATAAATACATGCCCTCGCCATTGTTATAACGCGTGATTTTGACAGTTCTCTAAGTGATAGCAAGTTTTTCGTTTAGAAAGTTCTGTTTTCAAGAAACTAGTTAAATGTTGCAATAACAAGATTGGGTACTGTGCAGCTGGCATGGGTACTATATCCCAATACTTTCTCCAAAGAAAATGACTTACGAAATTATTAACCGTGGTATAAAACGTGATTTAAACACATTAATAATAACTTTAAACACGTTAATACATTAGTTGTCAAACACAAATAAATTGTTAACATTTACCCCGTCTTGGTGATTCTAAATACGAATTGAACGATCATAGTACTAAAGGCAGTTCACCGTAAAGTGCGCACATTTGAAACAAAAAATCTTACAGTTGCCCTTGATCGATGCCTTAATAAAGTGATCAGGCCCATGGTAACGTTAATTGTACATAAGTAGATCTTAAGCAGGACTTCCAAAAGTGCCCATTTTACCGTGAACAGCCTACACATTTTATTAAGTTCTGCTTGTTGTATAGTCGAGTTCTGTGCTCCATTGAGAAACCACTCTCCTTCTACCTTAAACGGTAGTCAATAGCTTTGGGCTAATCACATGCCAGCATTTGAATCAACAGTGAACTGAGAAAACAGCTCTCATCTGGATTGGCGACGGAGGAAAATTCCATCCGTGCAGTCTTCAGGGAACAAACTGTTGAAAACTGGAACGCAAGTCAGACATGCAACCGCGCAGCCAAGCACAAGCGCAAATATTGACGCTACGTCTGAGATGTACTGTTTGACGAAGCACTTACAAAATTGGAAAAGTGCTATTAAAGAGCCAAATGAGACGTGTAATGGCTGCATGCTAAAGATGTATCATGGATAATGGGTAATTGAGTGGGTCTACTTCTGAAAGTCCGCTCATCGTCTTCTTTCGGCCATTTGTGTATTCTTCCCTAACTCTCAGAATAAAACCTTTCAGTAGACCTAATGATTTGTATTTGTGCACTGAATAAGTAAAACTTTCGAAAAATAGAAACAAAAAAATTGTAGCTTTACGCAAAGTCTTTCTTTCATGTGTAATAGCCAAAAAATAAAGTAAAACAAATTCAGTTATTCAATATGTCTTTGTGCTTTTTGTTAAAAGTTAAAGACAAATAACTAATTACATCTTGATCAGAGGCTTTCGTGACTCAAGGCACATTTATATTTGTTTCTGCAGGATGTGCCACTCCAAGTTGAACCCAGGTTATCGTGTTTAACTTTAACAATAATGAAGATATTGCAACGAAATTTTCAACAGACGTACTTTGCTTTGTGTGAAATGCGATAACGCCTTAACAAGTACTGAAGATGTCAGTTTATACAGCAGTAGTGATGTTTGTCTCGAAGAAAATTGGTCCAATCATGCACAGGCGGAAAATTGTTCACTAAATATCACACTTTATTGAATTGAAAGGTTCTTCATTCACCGCATGGGGATTTTCAACAGCCCAAGAAAGGCAGTTTAGAGAATTTACATAACATAAAAGGTGAAACAAAGCTTCGTTGAANATTGAAAGGTTCTTCATTCACCGCATGGGGATTTTCAACAGCCCAAGAAAGGCAGTTTAGAGAATTTACATAACATGACAGGTGAAACAAAGCTTCGTTGAAAAAAAAAATAATAGTCCAGAATACAGTCCTTGGATTTTCTTGGACGAATATCTGTAACCAGAGAACAGTATGCCCCAGGTTTAATTTTGCCAGGCTTCGTGACTTCGTGGAAAACGGAGACACGGTACGCATGGAGATCAACCTTTTTTGCTGTATGATAAAAAATAACTTTTTCACAATCCTGTTTCCTGAGAAAGTCGCCATAGTGACTTCTTTTGAGATGCCAGTAGCCGGAGCCTTACATCCTCGACAGTTTCCGGTGACATCTTTGGACGGCCCCCATCGTTCGTGTCCAATAAAGTCCCCTTGATTTCCAGTTTCTTCGATAGGGCCAAAATTGTGGACTTACTCGGTGAAAGTTTGCCTCCAAACTTTCTCCGGAACAACTGTTCGCATGCCTTAATCGAGTTTGTTTTTCCAGTATGCCCGAACAAGGACGATACGCTGCTCCATAGTATACGGAGTCATTTCTTCGCTATTTTCCTATCGTTTGCACACATATTGTCACCACGCGCAATGAAACATCCACTTTCGCCACGAGGCAAAACGATAGCTGCCTACTGATATCCGCACCACAGCGGACCGACTGACGACAACCTAGCGACCACGAAGCGAAACAACTGCGGGAAGACACATTACACCACAATCCAAAACGGAATGACAGAGTCCTGCATGCATTTCACAATCGTTGCAACATTTTAAACATGAAGCGTAGAGTTCAGTGTTGTTTGGACGTCGTTGTCATCACATTTCACAAAAAGTAAAGTGCGTCTGCTGAAAATTTCGTTGCAATATCTTCATTATTGTTAAAGTTATCAACGAAAACCCGGGTTCGGCTTGCAGTGGGACATCCTATATTACTGAGCAAGGTGGCGCAGTGGTAACCCTTTGAACTCGCATTCGGAAGGACCTGGGTTAGAATCCCTGTCAGACCACCCTGATTTCGGTTTACCATGACTTCCTTAAATCACTCCAGGATAATGCTGGGATGGTTCTTTATTACAGGCGATGGCTGATTCCTTCACTATCTCTGCTTCTTCTGAGCAACTTGCTCCGTTCCTAATGACCTCGCTGTCGACGAGCCGTTAAACCCTATCTATTTACCTACCTTTTTTTCTATCTTATGGCGACGTATGCTTTAGAGACCCTTCCGACGTTTCGGAATGTCTTGTCGTAGTTATCTCCAAGGGAATATTAGCTCTTGTTCTGACACTCATGTATATTCATATAGGACGTAACTTAACTTATTTTACAGACTTTAGGAGGAGATTTGTAATGAAAAGATACGTAGATAAGTTTACTGACATTAAGTTCTCATTTAATGTGTAAAGGGCCCCATACACGCACAAGTATTTTACTCAAGTCTGCTTTTTCGTGTAAAATGCTACACTTAGCCTGTGCAAGTGTATTGTCCCCATATACACACATTTACTTGAGTTAATACATCAGTTCAGTGCTTGTCATAATGTTGGACGAAACATTACTGTTAGAAATCCTTGATTTGTGTGTTAAATTTAACAGTTCAAGACACAAGTACAAAAGGCGGAGTAGATGGTGTAAAAAGTGGTTACTGAAAATAAGCAAATATTCGCACATTAATTTGCTGTCAGAATTGCGCCTAGAATAGACGAACAAAATAATTGTAATCTTATAAGTTTCATTTCTCCCTGTATTATGAAGCAAGACACATATATGAGAGCTGCTTTTAGTACAGAAAAGCGTTTATGCAGGCGTAAAATTGGCTGAAGTGTTGCAGTTAGTGGGTGTCAATGGATTAATGCTTTGTTGGGCATCGTAGTCAATCCATACTAATCTGACATTACGAGTAAGTGCGCCCATTTTGGCTTCAAAGAAAACTTCAATAATCAATCATGCTGCCAAAATACGTTGATTAGTTTGAAGAGTAAGTAATTTGTTGGCAATATGTTTGTCGTACTTATCATGAGGATGATCCTCATTAACAGTGGACACTAGTTTTCTGACTGAAAAACTTCAGTAGTTTTATCCACTTGTTATTTCTTCCGTTTCTGTGACTGACAACTGGAACGGGTGCGTCCCTGACATGATGCTGCTTCTTCACGAAAGTCTGAAGAGGGGCTTGCAAATTCAGATGGCTGTGTTGATGACGAACGTACATTTTCGCGGTCATCTGAACGCTGCTCGTATTCCTATAACACAAAAATAAACACTTGTGTTTGTAAATTTGTTGCATTATCTATATAGCAGTGTAGTATTTCTGTATAACTTATTTTTCTTAGTTCTATATCAGACATGCAGATTGGAAAAACTTTGCTGAAGGTTTCATATAGGATGGAACTTTCCTCATTGTCTGGGATGTGTGGACGGTATAATCTATGTATAAAGTCACAGCTAAATAGTGGATCATTCTACTTCAATTACAAAGGTTATAGCAGTCTTGTTCTATTGGCGACAGTTAATACGAATTATGTATTTATTTTTTGCTATTTTGGTGCAAATGGACGCGTGTCTGACGGTGGTGTTATTGATAACACGTTGTTTTACCAGAAACTTGTGAACGAAAAGTTGAACATCCATCACGCAGTCAAAGTNAAAACTTTGCTGAAGGTTTCATATAGGATGGAACTTTCCTCATTGTCTGGGATGTGTGGACGGTATAATCTATGTCTAAAGTCACAGCTAAATAGTGGATCATTCTACTTCAATTACAAAGGATATATCAGTCTTGTTCTATTGGCGACAGTTAATACGAATTATGTATTTATTTTTTGGGATTTTGGTGCAAATGGACGCGTGTCTGAAAGTGGTGTTATTGATAACACGTTGTTTTACCAGAAACTTGTGAACGAAAAGTTGAACATCCATCACGCAGTCAAAGTNGTGGTGTTATTGATAACACGTTGTTTTACCAGAAACTTGTGAACGAAAAGTTGAACATCCATCACGCAGTCAAAGTTCCAAATAGTGAAATACTAATGCCGTATGTATTTTTAGGTTATGAAGATTTTAGCCTTCGTAACGACTTTTTAAAGCCATTTAATCACAAAGACGGTGAAAACAAGAAAAGGGTGTTCAACTATCGGCTATTCAGGGCTCATAGAATCATTGAGAATGTGTTTGGAATATTAGTAGCAAGATTCCAAAAATATTTTGAATGTCTTCAACAAAGTCATGCAAGGAACGCATCTGTCAGTGCTAAAGAAGTACGAGACATGTATGTTGAATACTTCATCAATGAAGTTAAAGTGTCATGACTAGATGAATATGTACAGTGATAAATTAAGAGGCAAAAACTTTTTCCATTGTAAACAACCATCAACACTGTATGCCATACTGTTAACATAAAAGTGTATATTGTAATCACTACATAAAAGTTCTGTTGCTGCATCAATACATGTACACTCATGTTGCCTACATTACTAAGAAACAGCAACGTTTGCGTTAATTTAACTTCAAAATCAATGCAAATGTGAAACAATAGTTTGAGATTACAATATTAACATTATTCCATTTTGATCTTATAGTCCCTACGAAAATTTTGGGACCACTGTGCTCGCAATTAAATAATTTTAGTTTCTGAACCTTCTAGAGTGAACTACAGAGAAAAACAAATTATTTAAAGATATGGTAATAACAATTTTGTCATACGATCCTTGTTCAATTTATATGAACTAAAGCATTATTAATACATTTATTTGAAAATACAGCACAAAAATTTTTAATGATACATTTTTTTATTTTTTTAATAAAATCAAATAACTGACAAAACTCTTACAAGTTCGTCACTTGATTCTCCAGTACCCTAATTTGAGGTTTTCCCCCCTCGTTTACAAGAATTGAAACATTCCAAAACTAATTTACTTTCCGAAGGGTTGAATGTTTATATTTTTTCGTCCCAAGTATCCTTCGTAATGCTTAAACAAATGAGAATGTCTTTGCCGACACCCTGTTTTGTGTAAGAAATATTAATGTATTAAAAAATGTGTGTTTTTTAGACAAAAACACTTTCATTTAAAAATACACTATATTAACAATACATACCCATTATATGTGTAGAAACTCTCCTACCTCATCCTCATCCTCGATATTGGAGGCTGACTGCCGAGAAAGCTCTTGATCTTGCAGAAAGTCCAGCAAGTCGAGGTACCTCAGTTTGGGAACATGTCTTCTGCACCACTTCCCAATATTTCGATTCGTTAAATTTTTTAAATTTTGTTTTCAATAATTTATGCGCATACTGTTAATTTTTTTCGTAACGGTTTCGTGGTACGCGTCAGGATCAACTTTCTTCACATGTTCATCGAATTTATTATAAGAAATAGCTTTCTTCTGGCGGTCGGAATATTTATTGATTTTAACTTGCCATAAACACTGTTCTTTCCTATACACTTATAAAAGTTTTGTCATGAAATCTTTTGAAAAACATCTAGAGTCCGTCACTTATGAATAAACNCTTTCCTATACACTTATAAAAGTTTTGTCATGAAATCTTTTGAAAAACATCTAGAGTCCGTCACTTATGAATAAATGGAACTGCAATCACGACACCTAAGTAGCAAACACGAAGGAACAAAACTGACACATCTGAGCGCTCGACCTGCGCATTATTCCTACACGCTCCGATTTACATGCAGGTCTCGATTCACATAAGTACAACTTCTAGCACTCCGTGATTTTGTCCAAGTCATGAAAATAACTTCACAGCTGCGCAAGTTTGGTCTTTACACGCGCCATTTTACCTGCACAGTTCAGACTTGCACAAGTACATTGTGTGGCAAACTTGAGCGTGCACCTCTTTGAAAGAGCAGTAGGAATGTTTGGGGTGAATGTCTAGCTGATAGGCAACCTGTGTTCTGTTACGTCGCTGCCGGTAGGGCTGCATACAGCGCACTATCCCGCAAATATGAATATCAATACGTAAGAGCGAGGCGACTTCTACTTTGCTCCAGTCGCTTACATTCAGCACTATAACAGACAGTTATGTCTTCAAGGTGAGCTCACCAGACGTATTGGTGGACGCCGATCTGGCCACACCAAGCTGCACAGAACAGGCTGTTAAGTGTACTCGGGACTGTGAGATGGAGTCGTTTATTTTAGCGGGTCTAATAAAGAAATTTATAACAAATAAATGCAAAATAATGAACGGACACTTGAAATACATTTACCTGATCAATATGTCATATATATATATATATATATATATATATATACACACACAGAGGTGACAAAAGTCATGAGATAGCAATATGCAAATATACAGATGGCATTAGTATCGCATACAAAATGTATAAATGGACAGTGCGTTGGTTGGGCTTCCATTTGTAGTCAAGTGATTCTTGTGAATAGGTTTCTGACGGGAATTAACAGACTTTGAATGCAGAATGGTAGTTGGAGCTAGACGCATGGGACATTCCATTTCGGAATTTGTTAGGGAATACAACATTCCGAGATCCACAGTGATAAGAGTGTGCCAAGAATACCAAATTTCAGGCATAACCTCCCACTATTGACACCGCAGTGGCCAATCACCTGAACTTAATGACCGAGACCAACGACGTGTGCGCAGAATGGTCAGTGTTAACAGACAAGCAACACTGCGTGAAATAACCGCAGGAATCAATGTGGGACGTACGACGGACGTGTCCGTTAGGACAGTGCGGCGAACTTTGGCTGTACTGGGCTATGCCAGCAGAAGACCGACTCGAGTGCCTTTACTAACAGCACGACATCGCCTGCAGCGCCTCTCCTGGGCTCGTGACCATATCGGTTGGACCCTAGACGACTGGAAAACCGTGGCTTGGTCAGATGAGTCCCGATTTCAGTTGGTAAGAGCTGATGGTAGGGTTCGAGTGTGGCGCAGACCCCACGAATCCATGGACCCAAGTTGTCAACAAGGAACTGTGCAAGCTGGTGGTGGCTCCATAATGGTGTGGGCTGTTTTTACATGGAATGGACTGGGTCCTCTGGTCCAACTGAACCGATCATTGACTGGGAAGGGTTATGTTCAGCTACTCGGAGACCACTTGCAGCCATTCATGGACTTCATGTACCCAAACAACGATGGCATTTTTATGGATTAAAATACGCTATGTCACCGGGCCACAACTGTTCGCATTTGGTTTGAAGAACATTCTGGACAATTTCAGCGAATGATTTGGCCACCAAGATCGCCCGACATGAATCCCATCGAATATTTATGGGGCATAATCGAGAAGTCAGTTCGTGCACAAACTCCTGCGCCGGCAACACTTTCGGAATTATGGACGTCTATAGAGGCAGAATGGCTCAATATTCCTGCCGGGGACTTCCAACCACTCGTTGAGTCCATGCGACGTCGAGTTGCTACACTTCGCCGGGCAAAAGGAGGTAAGACACGATATTAGGAGGTATCCTATGACTTTTGTCGCCTCAGTATATATATATATTTATTTCAACGTTTGTATGCATATGTATGTTTCTTATAGAATTCCGCACCGTTCGACGGATCTGAACAAAATTTGGTACATTTACCCTTCACTACCCAACTTAAAATAATACTGTCCACGTCGNTTCGACGGATCTGAACAAAATTTGGTACATTTACCCTTCACTACCCAACTTAAAATAATACTGTCCACGTCGAAATGGGCTCCAACCCCCCTTCTAATTGGGTTCAAAACACCAAAACCTCTCAAACGGGGACGTGTATCTCAATTACACACCACTAGACAGATCTGGACCGAATTAAGGAGATATACCTTTCAGAGCCCAACTTAAAAATCTTTGTATGCCAAAATTGGATCCGACGCTCCATTGGGACCGAAACCCCAAAAACAGGAGCGTGTATTTCTCATTCACGATTTCCAACACTTTCCGAAGTTATTCAATGATACATAAAATGCTACCATCTACGCGGTTGTATAATCTTAACTGTTCCTGTTTCTTTCTCAGCTCATTATACTGTCTGGAATATTTCTTTATTTTATGGTTATAAATACGTCATATACTTTTTTGTACCCCATGGAATTTGATTATGTAACACATTCTACTTCCAGGTATTCAGGTAAACGCACTCTTGCAAAATAATCATTACTTACCATATTTCGAATATAATATCGTGCAATAGGGCTCACTAGGAGTTTAAGACTACTGTAAAAGGAAACCCAACTAAGCAATGATTATATTTCTGTGTTAAAGAAGGTACACAGACTAACGCGCGATTGAATTAATGATTGAGCTTTTTTTGATACTATGGCTAGAAGGTTATGTTACATTCAGTAACGTATTACTACCTACTGAAAAGTCAACATTTGTATATTATTAATATACCCATGATTTCCTTCATGTCATTACTAGTGTGTATACATGAATGGCAAACCTCTATTAATTAAAACAATACTTATAGCTGATGTGCTTTCAAGATACATAAACTATTTACAAACGCTGTTGTTATCTTGTTTTTATGTACCAACACGAAGTTCAATTAAAGTAATTGTGTATACGGAGTCTAACAAACGTAGGATACTGCCACTGCAAACTTTGTTATAACGTATAACTTGCAAAATTTATACTCGGGTAATGACAGGTAGTTAAGCTAGTATTTAATAAAAATGATAATAATGAGAAAACAAACATTATTAACCCATTATGTGAGCGTTCTATGAACTCATATATAAATATAAATAAATATATATATATATATATATATATGTAGGGTGCGTGGAAGTCTAAATTAGGGCTGACGATACCCGGGTGATTGAGTACCGGGTACCCGTTACAGCTAGTACCCGTAGCGAAAATACCCGGGTACACGTAAGGTTGGGTACGGGTACCCGAAACCGCCAGTACTCGGGTACCCGTTACGCATAAGGCGTGTCGTACCTGATGCATCGGGTAACCGGTGAGAATGTGTTTGCGTCTATTTTCGGCGATGCTTCAGGTTCCCGTTGTCTGTTTCCCCATTCCAGCAGCGTCCTCTTCGTTCTTAGTAGTGTCATGGATTGTCGGTCGGGTCTCTGCCCCATTCTGCTATTTGGTTTTCCTGTACGATGTTATAACATTCGCAGTCAAAGTGCAAGGAACTCCATTAGTGTCATTGTCAGTTGTGTTAACTGTTCGCGTCTCAACAGAAGTTAACCTTCTTTGTTTGCTTTCCAGTTTAACGGGAGGAAATCGCAAAATGGCAAAACCAAGCTGGGCGTGGAAATTCGTGGACAAGACGGATCGAAATACAGTAAAATGATAGTGTGTGGTGGTGAGTTGTCTTATAGTGAGTCTACGTTTCAATAAGTAAGCATTTGTCATTCAAGCACAAATTGCGTTCCAACAGCCTTGCAGATGACAGGTAAGCTTCAAACAAACAATTTCGTGTTTGCAATATTGCTCGCGTCAGTTATCCTGAGCTATTATAGAAGGAGGNGAAGATGGATCGAAATACAGTAAAATGATAGTGTGTGGTGGTGAGTTGTCTTATCTACGTTTCAATAAGTAAACATTTGTCATTCAAGCACAAATTGCGTTCCAACAACAGCCTTGCAGATGGCAGGTAAGCTTCAAACAAACAATTTCGTGTTTGCAATATTGCTCGCGTCAGTTATCCTGAGCTATTATAGAAGGAGGGGAGGGGATAAGAGAATTGCATTAGGAAGGATTATACTATACTATATGATATGTAAATACTACGCGCTTACTGTTGCATGTGTAAATAACGACCTGTATACGCAAACCCCTCAACAAGGGAAAAGCAACATGTAAATGCACATGCACAGCATATGTGCATGGAGGGGAGAGAGAGGTATAACAATAGCGTTATCAGTAGTTTTCCTGGAGCTGTTAAATAAATTGTTAAACAGAGCAGGGAAGTGGCGTACGCAGACAATATCGAAAGTTCAATAACGTCGATACTTGGTGACAGAGGCGTACTTATCTGTAGTTAAACAATTTTGGTTACTGTTGCTCTGAGAGAACCGACTGTTCAAGGAATGTATTTTCCAACAACTGATACTTAACGCTGCCATGCCGTGCCGTGACGAACCGAACTATACTACATCACTAGGGAGGTGGTGGTTCAAGTTAACTGTCGCGCGCTATACGGCGCGTGTATTTGTGGTAATTTTAGCAATAGTTCAAAATAAGAATATAATAACAACCTAACTCTTTCTCAGTCTGGAGAACGAATCGTCATTTCGGGACAGAGACAAACAACCCTGAAGCCGCTGGACCTTCAACATTGAGGCAGTAGATCACCATTTAAGCAGTGCCGTTTTGATAGCTTGTCAGCCCGAAAGCAGTTAACGTCTTCATATCAGGAAACCATTTCACAAGCACTAGCGTATATGATTGTGAAATGCTACCTTCCACTGTCCATTGTAAACAGTGAGGGGTTGGCTGAATTTATGGAGATAATGGAACCTGGATATAAGTTGCTGAATTCGCAGGCAATTCGAGCCCGGCTCGAACTAGTTTACGATCAGGTTAGGGGCAAGGTGGAAGACGTACTTAGCAAATCATCTGCTTTGTCTCTGGCAACAAATGAATGGACTTCAAGCGTTCTATATTCATACTTGTCCGTGATTGCGCACTGCATTGATGAAAATTGGAACCTGCGTAGCTTCCATTTGTGAACAGAGGCTACCGAAGATGGTCCCACTTCTGAGAATTTATCATCATCCTTACAGACAGTTCTCGAAGATTGGAGCATAGCTGGTAAAATTCACGCTGTTGTTCATTATAATGCAAGTTCTATTACAGCTGCGGTTCGTGTCATAGGTGATGTCAAGCACTGTATAAAATTTTCACCGCACATGCTCCAACTTTCCATAAAGGGTTCCTTAAAAATTTTACAGGAGTATTGCACTGTTTGTGATAAAGTAAGCCACGTTGTCAGTCACTGTAAGCATTGCGTTATTGCTTCTTCTGCCTTGCAGAAAAAAACCCAGCTTGGTCTGAACCACGAACGACTTATTCAAAGTTGCCCTACACAGTAGGATTCGATCTTCATGATGAGCGACACTTTTCTACGCAATCGTAGTCCAATCAGCGCTGTTCTGGCAGATCGAGTATACACAAAGACCGCAATCGCTGTCAAGCTTGAGATCTGTGAACGCGACTGGTCTCTACTAGAAGAACTGATCAATCTGTTGAAGCCTCTGAAAGTTGCAACCAATGATTTTTCTAGTGAAAGTAGGGTAACTTTGTCGGGTTTTCCGTCCAGTGATTAGAGAGAGGCCTTCTAGACAACCACTTCTGTCCGAATTTAAAGGACAGTGACACGACAGTAACCTTCAAAACCTCTATATCGGTGTCTCTTTCGTCTCGGTTTCAAATGGACGTAAATACGCCAGATTTAGTGATTTGCCAGCAAGTTTCTTCATTTCTTGATCCCCGATTTAAGGACTCGCGCGCTGAAGAAGAGACCGCAGAAGTTGTGATCCGACAGTATGTTCGCCAGATGGTAACCGATTTTTCCACACATACAATGGAAGACCAGCTTAGTGACCAGTCAGGTAATAGGGATTCGAATTTCGACTTTATATTTTGCTACACCCAAATAGAGATCGGATGGCACTTCCCAGTTTGAACACTATCTCAGCGAACCTCAGGTTGGACACCATGTAGACCCTCTTTAATGGTGGGAAGTGCGCGTGTTAGCTCTTTAAGCAAAAATATATTTGGGATGTCTAGCATCTTCCACTAGTTCAGAGAGAACCTTTTCGACTGCAGGCATTATAGTTACTTTTAGACATAGTTCTCTGTGCCCAGATAATGTTAATTTACTTGTATTTTTACATACTAATCGAGCTTTCCTATACCTCTAAATTGGAGATCTCATTCATTTCCTTGCTTTGTTATTTTAGTTAAAACAAATGTGTAATATAATTTTGGTTTGTGTATAGATAGTAGAGGAAACTTCAACGAAACTTTTCAACGGATTCCTCCATTGGTTTTGAATGGTTATTCGTCAATTATGCGTTATTTTTATTAAAACTAGGCCTTACGGTGTATTTATAATTTTCATTGAATAAAGTCTGAGAAACATATACGTATTTAAACTCATTTATGAGTATATACCGGTTTCCCGTAAGAAAAACCTCCCCTGTTAAGATTTGCAAATATGTAAGAAATATATATAAAACAATTAATTTACATTTGTATTCATGGGCGATTTACAGTATATACCATAATAGCTATTACATACGCTACAACTTATTTTTCTTTACAATAGAACTATTCAGGTAGAATGTACATTTCGGGGTAACTAGTACATATGTATTCGTGCTCTTCGATCACACAATTACACTATTGTAATCGATTACACAATTGCAAGAAATGGGTACCCGGGTAATAGGTTCTATGTGAGCCGGTACCCGGGTACCCGCTTCTTTGTACTCTGGTACCCGGGTATTACTCGAAGACACCGGGTAGTGTTCGAGTACCCGGGTACCCGAATACCCGGGTATCACTAGTCCTAGTCTAAATAATGCCTGTAATTACGTACTTAACAGATGTCATTAAAGCATCGTGTAATTGTGCTACATGTTAACTTATGTATAAGAGTATGGTGTGTGCAAGTATAAGTAATGCATGCAAGTCTGTACTTATATAATCAATAATATCATAAATATTCTTAAATTATTTTAAAATTTGGATTTTTAATTATATTTGACTGGACCGCCATTTTACTATTTAAGTAACACAAAACGAAATATTTAATCTATAAACAATGTAAACATTTAATAACTGTCGAAATATATAATTATAAAATAATATATTTTTATATTTAAAGTTTATTATTTAAGTTTATATTTTTTCCATTTTTTCAAAGATATATTTTTTATTTTAGGGAAGTGTCCCTATGCACACGTCAGTCTCAGATCGAGGTCCCATCAAATTCTGATATCATTTTTTTCTTCTTTTCTTTCCCCTACCAATCTAAGCACTGCCGACTTTTGGCTTTCCCGAACATGGACGTATGAGAAAAAATATTAATTACTGCATGCCCGTGCATGTGACAGTCGATTCAGATCCGTCTATAGTACGTACAATTGCTTGACCTCAATAGACGAGTGTTTTAAATTTAGTGAAATCAGTCACTTTACTCACAAACTCTCATCAGAAAAATCGGTTTTATTTACAGTAATAAGCTTCGTTAAACACAAATTTGTAATTTTCGTACAATCTCGGAAAATAGATAAACAAAACTTTTTATCATCTATATGTAAAAAAATAATTTAATTAATAAATGTTTTAACAATTTTAAAAAGTACACATTAAATTAAATATTCTGGTTTTCCTACTGTGACCTAAATTTTTATGCCAATAGCTGTGGCATAATCTTAAAAGAAACTCTCATATTATCAGGAAAACTAGCAAAATTTTCTCACTAGCTGTTGCTAAACGCCGCATTCCTTTCTGAGAATATTCCAACAATTTACTCATCATCCTGAAAATATTTGCTTACAATTACAGACGAAAGCGAGCCCATAGTATCTCATCGACACTACTTAGATATTGAAATGGTCTTATTGTACACAGCTAAATAAGCTATTATTATTAAATTTTTTGTAAAACGGTTTGATTACAAAATCAATTTTAGATGGCAACTTTACTGAAAAATATTTTTTTGCTCTGGTACATACCTAAACATATTTCATACTGACTAGATTACGAAATGAAACAGTGTAAATAATATAGATTGCTAGACAGAACATTTCTAAATTCCGGAATTTTTTTTGAAAGGTAGTGCTTATTGCGTGGCTAATATAAATCAGCTTTGTTTGAAATAATATCCGGAAGTAAAATAACATCATGATTAAATGCTTGTAAGTTTTTCAGTTAAAACCGTTGTGATCTAAAATGGCAAGAACTGGTATAGTTAAAAATTGTAGAAATTGATATTAATCTTGTCTTGGCAGCATGCAGTTTTTATGCAGTGAATTTTGGAAGTGAATTCTTGTGAATTACAAGTAGTAATGCCTTAAAAAGGTGTCCATATTTTCAAAAATTATTTACCATGAATTACTTAAAACAGCTTGGTTTAATTCGGCTAAATTTAAAGGAAAATTCAATACAATTTTATGTAATGTTAAGGATAAAGTTTGCAACAGGTGTACTTTGCATTTTCAATCATCCTTGTTTCAGCGAAATGAAGAGGAATGTATGTATTTTAGGACCGTACGCACGCAGGGCGCCTACGCACAAAAATATTACCCGTCCCTCGGCACTAGACTATTCGTGCGGGTTTGAGGAAGAAGCCAACTTTTTTTTTATCTTCCTTCGATCCTGTGTATTTCTCTCCCTTTCTCTCACATTGTTGCCTTAGGCTGAGATTGCGATGAGGTCACGTATTACGTAACATGTAACGAGCAACACGTTCACACAAGCCGGCTACACCTTGACTAATGGTTTCCATGAAGACCTTTTCCATCATTTCACGTAACGTTTACGTGTTGGAAAAGCTTGTCAATCTCTAGCTCTCCGTGATACGTTACCCTGCACCATGTGATCTTGCTGGCCAATTACAATATGGGATTTGTTGTGTTATCTTTGGTTTACATGGAATTGTTTTAATTTTCGCGATGTCGTCTGCTTGCGTTTTCAATTCATGTACCGCATATATAGCTTTCTCCCGGAAATGAGCACAAAAGTGTGTTAGCAGTTAGGTTAAAATAATAAATTTTTCTTAATCCGTAAAAACTTGGGGAGCTTTAAATTGCCACAGTTTATTAATTATGTTTCTCAGAGGTGTAAAAATGCGTGCATGAAATACAGAATGGTTACCATTAAGTTTGAAATATTTAGTAGGTTTATTACATTAAGCAAAACTTTAATTTCCTTTGCAGATCAAAGTTTATTAAATATAATTTATTCCACATACACGAAAAACGTGCCTACATCTTCTAGATACATTTAAATTTTTGAGGTTATGATGATGTCCTAGTATTCAAAGATTGTATAAAAAAATAACGCCATACTTTCGCAAACTGTTCTTACCACGTCAATATTAAAACACAAATACGCCTGTATAACAATAATTTTGAGAGTTTTCAATCTGAAAAACAACAGAAATTATCGCAGAAATGGTCATTCAGTACACAAAGTTTACGTGCTTACGCGAAGCATCATAATATACTATCCAAAATACCATGTTTTACGAACACGTGAAAGTGTAGTGTGATACGTGTTACCTGTATTCTGAAGGCAACGTAACACAGGCCTTACTCATCGTCGATCCACAGCTAGTGGTCCACAGTCCGGCTGCATTGCCGCAGTAGAAGTTAGAAATAGTTCCTTCTGGGACAACTGGCGTCCCGGTGGGGACAAGGGACTAGCCGGCAGCCATATTGGATGACGTCCATGGACATGTTATCACTTTTTTCTGTCGGAATTTCTCTTTTTTCCTCAAAAACGGCCTAAACCGCTAGAATTTGCCTAAAAATTTCCCGAATTTTCCCTTAAACAATAAAATTTTTTCACGAAAATGTATTTTAAACAATGCGGCTGACTTTTACACAATTTACGCTGATGACTCCACAATTTGGCTAAGTGACACCTCTTTGGGGAGTGAGGAGTGAAGAGTGAGAAGTGGAGGGATTACCCAGACATTCATGCTCTATCATTCAAGGTTAGCATCATCCAACTTGCCTGAAGAATGTTCGAGTTCATTGCCCCATCATGCAACTTCTCTCATCATGCTCTGTCATTCCACCTTAATTTTTTCATATATCTTCTGGTTTCCATTCTTCTGGCATCCTGGCGGCGACGAGTTTCATGCTCTGTCGTTCCACCTGTGCGACACGCAGCGAGGCCTGCCAATGAACGCTAGCTTAGAGTCTCACCGTGCGGCCGCCAAGTGCGTCCTAGGCCCACCTATAAACCTAGTTGGCTCTATTTTCCGAACCATTTAAGTTATGGTTACAAAATTCATAACATTCGCAACACCCCTGGCAATGAAAAGGGCCGCAGGGTGAGTATGTCCTATGCCTACTTATAGACATTGTTGGCTGTAATTTCTGAACCATTAAAGATATAGTCACTAAATTCGTAACATAGACATAACCCACAACAACGAAAAAGGACCACAGGGTCAAGTATGCCTTAAGGGCACTAATAAGCATAGTTGACTGTAATTTACGAACTGTTTAAGATAGTCACCAAATGCATAACATAGGGATCACCCCAGACAACAAAAAGGACCACAGGGTCAAGTATGCCCTAAGCCTACTTATAAGCATAGTTGGTTGTAATTTCCGAACTGTTTAAGATACAACCACCAAATTAATAACATAGGCATCACCCCAACAACGAAAAGGGCCGCAGGGTCAAGTAGGCCCTAAGCGCACTTATAAGCATAGTTGGCTGTAATTTGGTGCAATTTGCTGGACTCGGTTAAGTACTGTTTGCGTGATGTGGAGGAATATTCTGGGAGTAATCTTTAGCAATGCTTCATAAATGTGAGAAACAACCATGAATGGGCTATAGTATTTTTACAAGAAATTATTTGGAAACTAGTTGCTAAAGATAAAACTGACCAGTTGTTAAACATAACTGTTTGGCAGTNTTTTTACAAGAAATTATTTGGAAACTAGTTGCTAAAGATAAAACTGACCAGTTGTTAAACATAACTGTTTGGCAGTGGTACTGCATGAAGGCAACACTGAGGGTTCAGCACTGAGAGGTCGGCACTGAAGTGTCAGCAGTGAGGAGTCAGCAGCGAGGAGTCAGCAGTGAGGTGTCAGTAGTGAGGAGTCAGCCATGAGGAGTCAACACTGCATAGTAGTACAAGTGTTTGAGCTCACATATGCTTGAAGATGATGAAACACACCGAGGNTTTTTACAAGAAATTATTTGGAAACTAGTTGCTAAAGATAAAACTGACCAGTTGTTAAACATAACTGTTTGGCAGCGGTACTGCATGAAGGCAACACTGAGGGTTCAGCACTGAGAGGTCGGCACTGAAGTGTCAGCAGTGAGGAGTCAGCAGCGAGGAGTCAGCAGTGAGGTGTCAGTAGTGAGGAGTCAGTCATGAGGAGTCAACACTGCATAGTAGTACAAGTGTTTGAGCTCACATATGCTTGAAGATGATGAAACACACCGAGGNCATGAGGAGTCAACACTGCATAGTAGTACAAGTGTTTGAGCTCACATATGCTTGAAGATGATGAAACACACCGAGGGTGTGCAATCGAGCATGTCCTGTACGACTACATGCAAAAATTTCACCTAGTGTTCAACAATTATTTAGAAAACAATGCAATTACTGCGGCAAGGCCTTCAGTAAAAGAGGCAATGCACGTCGGAATTAACAGAACAAATATTCAAAGAAACCTACTTCCAGAACACTATCATGTGATATGTGTGGTGCAGTATTTGGTAGATGTGATAATCTAAAGAGACACACTGGTGCATGTAAAGGTAATGCACCTTTACTTGGCACGAGGCAGCATGTATTGAACTTATTGTCGCAAGACAATGCTATGGCTAGCCTTCTTGCTGATTCGTCGTGTAAACTAACGATGACTCGAGCACCCATAACATTATCCGGGCATTCATCGTGTTCCAAAACAATGCGTGAATAAGGAAATACAAATGTTGCAGACATTTACTATGAAGAGTGTGAGCCATACTGATCGTCAGAAGTGGTGAACAACAAACATGCACTCCTACCAAGTAAGGTGAAAAAAGATGAAGTTACAACTACCCAGGACATCGAGAACGAAAATGTGACCTCCAAGTCTGCTGTTGATGATGTGAAATATGCATTTTTTTTACTGATGATGATGAATTACCGACATCTGCAAAGCAAAAGCGTAAAAATGTTGCTGAAGATAAGAGCTACTTGAAGTGTGGATGAAATGCAAATTCGAACCTAGTACTCTGGCCCAGAGGTATCAAACAACCTACTCATCACAGAAGAACATAGATGCAGATATGTATCATGACCCTTCTGCGAAGAGTGACGTGAAGTCTAGCTACTTATTTTCTGATGACCCCAATGGCTTGGTTGATAGACTACGGGTGTTGGTTCCATTGCAGAGAAGTGGATATCTTTCTGTCAGCGAAGAGATAAATTCGATTATTGATAAACTAAGAGCTAAAAGCTTTATTGAATGACATATTATGCATGTGTATGATTTGATTACGAATACGAATAAAAACAAAAAAAAAAAGTTTAATTTTTTAAATTCTTATCGATTAAGAAATGTACCTACTGCTATGTGTTTATAAATGTCTGGTAGGCTGCAAGGGAATGTATTGCTATAATAATTCAACTCACTTCCCGATGAACAAAAAACACTGTATTTGAACTTCTTGCTATGTCTATTCAGACTATCACTGCGGGCGAACATGCAATTACTACTTTGATGTTGTCGTGATGTAAGGAGCGAATCTCCAGAGTCCCTTGCTGTTGACGATGCAGTCAGTGTTACAGATGGTAAGTCTTCAACCAATGATTCCGTCTTTATATTTTAACAGCGTACGCGATCGCGGTAGTTGAAAGTATATGTAACGATCTGCTTTCCGTCATGATCAACGACGAAGTGTGAACTATTTTTTATATGATGCATGCTTTTATAAGATTATCACTACATGATGTTTCGTGTTGTCCGTCTTGGGTTGTCACAGTGTGACCTGCTTGTTACCTACTTATAGATGTCTGACAGGCAGCAAGTGTTTGAGATGAACATACATTGAGTATGGTAAAGTACAAAAATGTTTTCTTGGATACATAGTTCATTGCGATTTTTGCATGATAAGCTAGGTACTTAAATTTGTAGATATCTAACACACACAAAAGTTTTTTAACTGAATANTACAAATATACTTAAATATTAAATTATATTATTGTATAAAGATTTAACCAGCCACGTTCTGAGTAAAGCCTAATTGGAGAGTCCCCATCTTGTTCATGATTCCGGAGACTGATAAAGATGGCGCAAGTCGACGGCCAGACACACCCATCTTCAGTGGTCTTCTCGTTCCAAAGGACACCGCCCATGTAATACACCGTCCTATATCGGCTGCGTTGTCCCCGTTTACTGCTCAGTGGAGGGGGTTTCTGTGATTTGCGATTTCATAACAAATTCTGGCGATCATGGCCCGTGTCCTGGATAAATAAGTGAATATGTGATCAGGCCGGCCACTCAGCTAAGGGCCTGGCCACAACTCGTAACATCTCCCCCAATGTTTACTAGCGAGATGCCCTCATCTCGCCCTTGAGTCCGTGTGGATAATGTAGATGATTGGGAGTTGCGGGGTTCATTTTGTGGCAGTAGGAATTTGGATCGGGTTGAAGTTTTCTTAGCTACGGTAGGAACATTTTTGAAAGGAATTACAGTAGATGGAGAAGCTAGGTATAAGGAACTGCCAATTGCTTTCGTGCAGTCCTCGGGCGAAGTGGGCCGAACAAACGCCGTGCTGTGTGTTTGCAGTGGCCATGCGGGCCTTGAACTTCAATACAGCTGGGTGTGCAAAGTTTCTTCCACGCGCGTGGCAGACGCCCCGCAGGCGGTTCGCGAACGCATAAGATTTTCTTGAGGTTGTAAGTCCCTAACACTAACATTGTGTGGCGTGAATCTTTCACTACAATACATTATTTGTAAGGACTGCAAATTAAAATACACTGTATTAATAATTACAATAGAAGCAAATTGAAATGGAAAAGTATTGAACTAGGAAAACCTAAGTGCTCTCACCCCGTACATTGATTGTTTTGTTTATGTTTGTATATAAAATTAAAATTACTGGAAAGGAAATACATGTTAATACATACAATGTAAAAGCAGTGATATAATAATATTACATAATGAGTGATACGTGACGTCACGGTGGTTAGGATAGTGATAGGGTGCTGTAATAACATAGGATATTATAAAATTAATTATTTAAAATTTTATTAATTGTGAAAATAAAACAAAGCTGCAGCTGCTTTTCAACTACGTTTCAATACGTAAGAGGGTAATTGGAGGGATTCTTATATACACTAGTATCTAAAAATAACCAAACAAATGTTTAATGTAACAAATGTTATTATATTTGACAACATAATGTTNATATACACTAGTATCTAAAAATAACCAAACAAATGTTTAATGTAACAAATGTTATTATATTTGACAACATAATGTTTCTCTAATAATAATAAGATGTGTTTAAAATTCTTTTAAATTTTACAACAAAGTTTCTTATTTATACAAGAATGAAAATCTTAAAATTCAATATGAAAAATGCCTTGTCATAACTACATGTTATTGTGTGGCCACGTTCTATAAATTAGTATAAATGAGACTCTCTTTGTCATAAAATTGACGTAAAAAATGTCTTGTTTCATTTGTAGACTGTTTTAATGTAGTAATTTCTTCTTCTTCTTAATATTTATATTGTTGCTAGCATTGAAATATAACTTTGTTTTTTCAATATCNAATGTAGTAATTTCTTCTTCTTCTTAATATTTATATTGTTGCTAGCATTGAAATATAACTTTGTTTTTTCAATATATTTTAAATCGGAAAATTAATAAAAAATATTTTTTTCTTCCATTATAGTAATATTAAATGTTTGGAAACTAAAACCTCCGGAGGATAGCCATTAGAAAATATGTTTAAGTTGATTTTTTTTTAAGCAATATCAAATTTTTAGAGTAAAGTTGTTATGTAAATTTTACTGTTACCTGCAGGGTGCAGTTTCAGTGGTGTATGTATACTATGGAAACCGCTGGTTACCTGTGTACGACTCGCGAGATGCGTTAAACGGTAGAGCTGATGCAGTGTAATGAAAGTGCGCGCCTTGACATTGCTGTATGTGACGTCAGAACAGGTGTCCTGCTGACTCTGCTATCGCCGAAATTGCTTGTGCTGCCCTCCGAAGGGACTTTTGATGAGAAGATGCGACGTCTCTGCTGGTTGCTGCTGTTAATGAACGTGCGGTACCGTTGTTCTGAAAATTACAAGGGAATTTATTAACAGAATGCTTTCACAATTTATAACACCTAATTTGCGGTAAAATTTTACTTTAAAGAANGCTGATGCAGTGTAATGAAAGTGCGCGCCTTGACATTGCTGTATGTGACGTCAGAACAGGTGTCCTGCTGACTCTACTATCGCGGAAATTGCTTGCGCAACCCTCCGGAGGGACTTTGAATGAGAAGATGCGACGTCTCTGCTGGTTGCTGCTGTTAAATGAACGTGCGGTACCGTTGTTCTGAAACTTACAAGGGAATTTATTAACAGAATGCTTTCACAATTTATAACACCTAATTTGCGGTAAAATTTTACTTTAAAGAAACAATATGGCCCTAATGGTTTATGAGAAGTAGGGTTATTTAAAATTTACTTGTTAATTTTGTCATGGTATATTATATGTATGTATGGGTTTATTATATTTCTGGGTGTGTCCGACCTTGGGAGCTTGCATGTTGAGACGTGCGTTGAAGTTCATTTATTGCTAAATAGACTACGTCAATTATACTCTCAGGCAATACAATCTTTATGCCAATTTATGTTTCTGTTTAAAATCCATTTATTAGGCAATGTCTACAAATAGGACAACTATACAAATACCTATTTCCATAAAATTGTTTTTAAAAATAATTTATTGCAGTTAGCCATGTGTGTGGATAAAGCTCTTAACTACTAAAATGTTAAGAAGTACACTGGGCACCAATACATTATAAGTAGATCATAATTACATTGATTATGAAAAAGGTTATGATAGTAATCAAGACCAGAAGAATGTATAGATAAAGAGTAACAATAATATTACTTCCACACACAAATAAAATGTTATCAAGGCCGAGGAACAACACAAAGTATAAGTAAAACATTATGACACTGGTTATGCAAATAGAAGATTGTAGAAATGAAAGGAACACATACATAATTAAGTAGGTACTAGTTGCAATTCTACTTCCACAAAAAAGTGTAGCATACGGGGATTGGGAAAATCTGTATGCAATGACTTACAACAAGGTGGTCAAAAGCGAAAATACCCTCATGGTATACTTTCAAGGTACTCTGTAGTATAGAAAGGACCTACAGCAAAAATCCAATGCATCCAGATTGTGCTCCTACTGCCTGAATTCTTTCAAGGTCAGTAAAGCACAGAAGAAAGGTCTCTCTGGTCGCGTCACCACTCCGCCAGAGGCCCAAAGATTGCTCTGCATATCACGCAAAATTGGGTGGATGTGGGTAAACCGTGAGCGGACAGTCACAGTCGAAGTGGGTGTGTCTCGGGCAGTATTCCCATTTCGTTTAATACCCTTGACATTGCACACAATGATACCTTCTCAAGTCAGGTTTAAGTGTCTGCGCATCCACTTCAGGACTGGTGTACAATTCAGACCATCCGAAAGCCCCGGGTAATGGGCTAAGTCCGCGAATCACAATAATGCGTGAACTCAACGGAATTCATTCTGCCCTGTGTCTGTATGGCAATGGATTGTGGGAAGTGTTTGAGAATATTGGGAGTATGAGGAACTTAAAACTAGAAATATACAAGTAAAGTTTAAAGTGGGCAAGGGAAAACATTTGCGTGGCGCACGCTGGCACGCGTTTTCGCAACACAGCAGCGCTCGAGCCGCGAGGAAGTACTGATGCGGGAATGTGTTGCCTCGGCACCTTGCAACTGGGTCGCGTCACCTGGCATGTAGCTGCGACTACTCGTCCTTCAATACGGCAACTTATAACGTAATAAGGGCTTTCTATCAGCGTACAAAAATCTCATAGTTAACTGGCATACCTTATTTCTATGCATTTTTCTTAAAGATATGTTGACTTATGGTAGAGTATAATAATGTCCTGTACCTTTATCCGATCAAAATAATATTTTACTACATTATTATGCCTCGTATGGAATTTATGCAATTAGCATTAGTTAAAAGTTAATTTAATGGAAATTGTCACATGATTATGAATTACTATCACAGTAATAGTTCCATTAAAATTAACTACATCCAGCGCACACAACTGATCTATATCTTAATTTAAATTACTAGAATGGTATTGCTGAGTTAAATATACGCAATCAGGGGCTTGCGGTTGATACTAAAATTCTTTAAACTTTAATAACGTTTGTTGTTTAGGGCTCAAATAATTGGTTTGTTAGTTTAGATATTGGGATGTAAAAAGTAATTTATTATTTAAACATAGTAAATTTTAAAAGTAGACGTTATGACATTATTTTAATTATACAGCTACTTAAAAGCTAAAAGTTTTAATGTTAAAAGTGGACGTGGCTGAAATTTTGTTATTATTAATACGGAAATTAGCATGGGTGGGGAATCTATTGATATGGAGGTGGATGGTAGAGAAGCTGATGCAAGGCAGCGAGAGGGCAGGGATGCACCAAGCCTCCACCATTGTTATTATTTTGACATATTTGTTGATATTCATTCTAGACTGTGATATAGGGGCGTAACAAGTTATTGATAAGAGTTATGTAATGGACACTATATAAAAGAGGTTTATTTAACATTAAGGTTTTAAAATATTATTTAAATGTAAATGTGATTGAATATGGACTGGGGGAGCTATACAAATATACGGAAATATTAAATGGTATTATTGTATAAAGATTTAACCAGCCACGTTCTGAGTAAAGCCTAATTTGAGAGTCCCCACCTTATTCATGATTCCGGAGGCTGATTAAGATGGCGCAAGTCGACGGCCGGAGACACCCATCTTCAGTAGTCTTACATAACGAACAGCGCTCGATGCTCGCGCAATATACGCTGGTTGTTAATTGCTTAAAACTATTTGCTTTTATAATTATTATTTTTATATCTGTTTGCATCGGCGCGTGTCAGAGATACCTCTCTTGCAAGACTAATGGTTTAAATGTATCTTGTTTTGTGTCAAGCAAAAGAACACCGTTTTTACAAGTCATGTAATGTGTATCGTACTTGACACATTGTACTCATTTTTGGGGTTGACCCTTGTGATCAACCATATTTTCTCATGTTGACATGACTGAAATATCTATTCTGGGCTATGGCTCCATCGGGATATTATATATACATATATTGTGACTCGTTATATCATGCTCATGATGTACTTGCATATATGTCAGTCCTTTATTGTTTGTTATTTGACTGATTTTTCATGTATAGGATGGATTTATATCTTTTAAACTCGGTTTCCCTGAGCCATTAGGCTGATTGTGTTTATTTATATTAACATGTACGTGTTTTAATGTAACCCGCGACTACTTATGTCTTGTTATAGGTGCAATTGTATACTTCTTTAGTTTTCATTATATGACTGGTGGTTAAGGGTTACTCATGATAGCGATGACTCTGGACCACCGACCCTTGTGTCAGACTGATGGTGTTCGTTTATATTACTATATATGTATTTTACCATTACCCACGACTATTTACATCATGCAAATAGCGTATGTATATATTTAGTTTTTTGCATATAGTTGTTTGTTATATGTTACCCATGCTGAATTATTGTATATATTTTCACATTTATATGTACAGCCTGGATGTCGGTGGGCGAAGGGAGGCTTGCTGTCGCTGAGGGGAATCCAAATTGGTAGACACCTGCAGTAGCAGATGACAAGGGCGGCAGTGGGTGATTGACAAGTGCCTGCAGGCCGATGCGTATGTGTATGCTATTTCAGACCCTACACTCCTACACGCATCGGTAACTTTGCGATGCGCCTGTATGTATACCTTTATTTTATTTACATGCATGGCCGGTTGTTACATGTCCCCGAACTTAAAAGGTCTGGAAATGTTAACAGGACTTAAGGCCTACATGTCCTTATATCCTTGATTGCAGTCGGAAGTGATGAATGTGAAATGAATTTGGTGGTCGTAGCTTCGGTGGGTGGGAAATGTCGGGTAACTATGCTTTTCAGAGGGCTTAAGATGTACTTCTCCCTAACACCCTGTTTGCCATCATAGGGTAGGCCTGTGATATGAATTTGGTGACTATGGCTTCTGTGGGTGGGAAATGGCAACCAACTATGCATATACGATGGCCGAAGGTGTACTTGACCCTGCGGTTCTTTTCGTCGTCTGTAGTGATGCTTATGTTATGAATTTAGTGACTATAGCTCCGATGAGAGGGGAATGGTAGCCAACTATGATTATATGAGGGCTTAACACTACCATCCTGCTCATTGTCGGTGGTGACGTCTATGTTATGAATTTGACGACTATAGGTTTGGTGTACGGGAAATGGCGGTCGACTATGCTTATAAGATGCCTTAAAGTTTACATGAACCTACAACCCTGGTCTTCATCAGAGGAGATGCTCATGATATGTATTTGATGCCTATAGTTACGGTGGGTGGGAAATAGCCGGCAATTATGCTTGTAAGTAGGCTTAGGGTGTGCTTGACTCTGCATCCCAGTTCATCGTCGGAAGGGTTGACAATGTTATGAATTTGGTGACTATATCTTTAAAGGTTCGAAAATTACAACCAACTACGTTTATAGTTGGGTTTAGGACCTACTTGACCTTGCGGTATTTTTCGTTGTGGGGGATGATACCTATGTCATGAATTTGGTAACAATTTCTTAAACAGTTTGTAAATAACAACCAACTTTGCTTATAATGGGGCTTAAGGCATATTTGATCCTGCAGTCCTTTTAATCATAGGGGTTGATGTGCATGGTATGGATTTGGTGGCTGTATTTTAAATGGTTCGTAAATTACAGCCGACTATGCTTATACGGGGCTGAAGGCCTGATTGTCTCTACCATCCTATTCAGCATCAAGGACGATGCCTATGTTATGAATATGGTGGCTGTATCTTAAATAGTTCGGAAATTACATCCAACTATCCTTATAAGTGCCCTCAGATCATACTTTGCCCTGCGGCCCTTTTCTTTATCGCAGGGTGATACCTATGTTAAGAATTTGGTGACTGTATATTAAACAGTTCGGAAATTACAGTAAACTATGCTTATAAGGGCGCTTAGCGCATACTTTACCCTGCAGCCATTTCCATTGTCTGGGATGATGCCTGTTATGAATTTGGTGGTTGTATCTTAAATGGTTAGGAAATCACAGTCAACTATGCTTATAAGTACGCCTAGGGCATACCTGACCCTGCGGCCCTTTTCGTTGTTGAGGATGATGCATATGTTATTATTTTAATGGTCGTATCTTAAATGGTTCGGAAATTACAGCCATATATGCTTTTAAGTAGTCTTAAGGCACACTTGACTCTGGGCCGTTTTTGTTTGTCGGGGGTGATGCCTATGTTATGAATTTGGTAGCTGTATCTTAAACGGTTAGGAAATTAGAGCCATATATGTTCATAGGTGGGCCTAGGACACTAGGACATACTTGGCTCCCGCACGGTGCGACTCTAGGCTAGAGTTTATGGGCAGGCCTCGCTCCGTGTCGCGCAGGTGGAATGACAGGGCATGAAACTCGTCCCCGCCACGATACCAGGTGAATGGAGACCAGAAGGAATATGAGAAAATCGAGGTGGAATGACAGAGCATGATGAGAGAAGTTGCATGATGGGGCAATGAACTCGAACATTCTTCAGGCAAGGTGGATGATGCTAACATGGTTCTTTCTCCCAGCCAGCTACTGAGTGGATATAGCACTGCNCTTTTCTTTATCGCAGGGTGATACCTATGTTAAGAATTTGGTGACTGTATATTAAACAGTTCGGAAATTACAGTAAACTATGCTTATAAGGGCGCTTAGCGCATACTTTACCCTGCAGCCATTTCCATTGTCTGGGATGATGCCTGTTATGAATTTGGTGGTTGTATCTTAAATGGTTAGGAAATCACAGTCAACTATGCTTATAAGTNTGGGATGATGCCTGTTATGAATTTGGTGGTTGTATCTTAAATGGTTAGGAAATCACAGTCAACTATGCTTATAAGAAGGCCTAGGGCATACCTGACCCTTCGGCCCTTTTCATTGTTGAGGATGATGCATATGTTATGATTTTGATGATCGTATCTTAAATGGTTCGGAAATTACAGCCATCTCTGCTTTTAAGTAGTCTTAAGGCACACTTGACTCTGGGCCGTTTTTGTTTGTCGGGGGTGATGCCTATGTTGTGAATTGGGTAGCTGTATCTTAAACGGTTAGGAAATTAGAGCCATATATGTTCATAGGTGGGCCTAGGACATACTTGGTCCCCGCACGGTGCGACTCTAGGCTAGCGTTCATGGGCAGGTCTCGCTCCGTGTCGCGCAGGTGGAATGACAGGGCATGAAACTCGTCCCCGCCAGGATACCAGGTGAATGGAGACCAGAAGGAATATGAGAAAATCGAGGTGGAATGTCAGAGCATGATGAGAGAAGTTGCATGATGGGGCAATGAACTCTAACATTCTTCAGGCAAGGTGGATGATGCTAACATGGTTCTTTCTCCCAGCCAGCTACTGAGTGGATATAGCACTGCNAACATTCTTCAGGCAAGGTGGATGATGCTAACATGGTTCTTTCTCCCAGCCAGCTACTGAGTGGATATAGCACTGCACTAATCTGCACAGCATAAAAATTTTCTATCAAGCAGCCAATTTAACTTTTTAGAGTAACTGCTGAGACCACAAAGGAACTGTGGTGTTATCTCTTTTATCTTGCGTACTCAACATTTAACGTTTGAAATGCTCTCCGCCTTGTTAGCGACATATGAGCTGACAGTAGACAAAGAGTATGCATGTTATGGTGTAATGTGCGAAAAAAACGAACAGTTACGTGATTAGATAATATTTGTTTTTGTTTCAAAACTTATTTCAAACGTATTTCATTTCTCTGTTGACTTCTAGTAAAATTTAAATGCACTGCATATTGTTGCGGGCTAGCATAGGAGCAGAGGACAGCGACAAGAAGCCGGCCAGCAAGCAATGTTACGAAAAGGTATATCAAACTGAGCACCGAGCGAGGAAGGTGAAAGTAGGCCAGTGAGCCACATATAAAGCGGTCGCGCAACAGGCGAGGCTGACCTTGATAGACGCCGCCGACATCGGGGTGCTTCGTAGTACAGCAGATTCTGACCCAAGCGGGGAGTCCTCGCCCGTGAGCCGTAACGAGTCTTTGGATAATTAGCCACTCCGTAGAGAGTGTGAGGAGACTTGAGGCAGTAGGTAGTAGCCAGACAGTTTGTAGACTTTGCAAGCAGCAAGCTTAATTAATGATATCTTTGTTCTTTGCTATTACGGCTTAGATTTAACCTCTTGGATGTATTGACTGAGGAGAAGTAAAGCAGAGTTGATTTAATGCTTGATCTTTCATTTTAACGGTACCTCATCCCCTCTTTGTTCGTAACGTTGGACAGCCTCGGGTTTGAAATAGACAAACCAAGACTGTTGCAATATGAAGGAATAATACTGACTAGTAATATGGCGACAGTCATGACATAAACTCCTTGGCTCATTTCATTTCTGGGTCTGTGGGTAATTAAATCCTCTTTGCTGAGACTATACACTTTAGGTTTTCCAGTGTGTGGCATGCGCCGAATATTTAAGTAAATTATTTATACTTAGTAAATCATCTGTATTCAGAAATAACATTAATTCAACCGACAACTTCAGCAGCAAATTCTTGAAGGAAAAAATATATTTTAAAGTGACTCCTAAAGGCAGTACATGGATTTAAAGTTGGAATTGAACCACCAAAACNTGAAGGAAAAAATATATTTTAAAGTGACTCCTAAAGGCAGTACATGGATTTAAAGTTGGAATTGAACCACCAAAAAATTGCAAATAACTTATTAAATTAATTATTTATGCTAATACTAATACACGTTACTATTTATAAGTATATAACGCTATCAATATACACGTCACTGTCAACAAAAATAATATCTTGGTTAAATACCATCAACAAATTATTTGAAAGTAAAACGTATACAAATTCTAAAGGTTGTTTACGATGACCTGGAATTTAGGCAGTACGGTCCATATGTACCTACAACTACTCGCAAACTTTCATAAACACACCAAACTAACAGAATTTGCCAAAACACACAGACTGCATGGCACTGCTGCCGCGGACAGAGTGATCAATTTACAGCAGGGAAGCGAGTGNTGAAGGAAAAAATATATTTTAAAGTGACTCCTAAAGGCAGTACATGGATTTAAAGTTGGAATTGAACCACCAAAACATTGCAAATAACTTATTAAATTAATTATTTATGCTAATACTAATACACGTTACTATTTATAAGTATATAACGCTATCAATATACACGTCACTGTCAACAAAAATAATGTCTTGGTTAAATACCATCAACAAATTATTTGAAAGTAAAAC
This sequence comes from Clitarchus hookeri, assembly GCA_002778355.1. Lineage (NCBI taxonomy): Eukaryota > Metazoa > Arthropoda > Insecta > Phasmatodea > Phasmatidae > Clitarchus > Clitarchus hookeri. Next base: position 112,661 of record NQII01005927.1, read on the forward strand.
GTATACAAATTCTAAAGGTTGTTTACGATGACCTGGAATTTAGGCAGTACGGTCCATATGTACCTACAACTACTCGCAAACTTTCATAAACACACGAAACTAACATAATTTGCCAAAACACACAGACTGCATGGCACTGCTGCCGCGGACAGAGTGATCAATTTACAGCAGGGAAGCGAGTGTGCTTGAATGCGTTTTTTTTAAAAACACTAAGTGTTACAGGGCCGCGGTTGTGTAGTGGTCAGACTGCTTACCTCCCACCTAGGCGATCCTGGTTTGATTCCCGGCGGGGCCGCTCCCAGATTTTCGCACGTGGGAATAGTGCCGGACGATGCCACGGGTTTTCTTGGGTTTCCCACATCCTTGCATTTCGGTGCTGCTCCATGCACACCTCCCTTCACACTCATCAACTCTCAAGACCACGATGTTAAGGGCCGCCAATATCTCTCCGCTCCATTAAGTGTTACATCTTTTTCTCGAATATTTTCAATAACCCAGTGGTTCAACTTCAAATTCAAAAGCTCACACAGCCCTTATGATTCACTTTATAATTAAGACGTATTTATATTTACAAGTTAACCTTTATCGAATAACATGAATACAAATTTTGCGGCTTAGTTCAATTCATTCGGCACACGATGTAAAATTCCAAAGCAACTACTATAAAACAATCGTGCTCTTTCTTACGGTTGAAGTCGTTTCAGAACCATCCGCCAGTCTAAACTGCGCACTTCAGCAAATAGTAAATGGTCCAAATGTGGCATACACTAAATGTTAACTTACAGTCTTTGCAATTAAAATTCGTGCAGTGACTAACTTTTTGTGTACCCGTGCGCTAGTGCTATTTTACGCAACTACTGCGATGTCAATTAATCAATTGGCAAACAGCACCACAAACCATCAATGAACGAACATTTTTGGAAAATGCTTCCTTACAAGTATGGTTAGTGTTTATATCTTGTTTGGTAAAATTTTTTAGGAACAATTTTCACTACTTCGGACATTTGAAACCATAAACACGATGTGATGACCCGAATATGCTTGGTCACCCATTGCCTCTCGGGTTACCTGATTGCCTCTCGGGAAGTCGTGAGAGGCATCAGGCGAGTTGTGCTTCCACGATATATAACTTATTTCAAGAAAATACTGCTGCTTTCTTAACTGTTCATACCTATTAAATAAAATTTCCTAATATATCTACTGTATGTACATAAAACAAACATAATTATATGATGCATTAGTGCTTGATAGCAATAACCATTACCTCCTTGCTCCTTCATTAAAACAAAGAAATAATATTACTGTCGTTATATTTAGCTTTCTCAGTAGATTTTAAAAGTATACTCTTAGAATGATTCTTGCAATGTGGGTGAACGACAGAATACAATGACAGAATTTCGTCTGTTGTAGTGCTGTGTACCAGTCTTTATATGTGCCTGAAGGTGGAAGCAGAGTTAATTTCCTAAGAATATGGAGGTAAGTTATTGTTGAAGAAGCTTTTTTTGTATTGTCTTTGTTGTGTTGTCCCGAGTTATTTGCTTATAGATTCATGCAGAATGTTACATAAAACACCAACAAGGTGTAATATATGATACAGAAAAGGATTTAAACATCTCAAAAGATATAAACCATGTCTGGAAATACGTAGTTTCGCCACTATGTGGCGTCAAAGTATTACAGCGCTTCGGACGTCGGACGCATGGCTAGCTACAAATTTAATCAGTTAGACGCCTTCTCCAACATAACAAGGACAAGACATCATTAATAACAAAAAGAGTTCGAATTGTCGACCACGAAATTCATAAAAAAGTGTGCATCGGTTGTGCAGAGATCTGCTGCATCACGAAATAGTTGCAGCTCATTTTGACAGAAATTTGCGGGAATGCCTGTATTACTGAATGCCACATATAAAATCAATGATTTTGCAGAAGATGGCATGTTTCATGGCCACCATCTACTAAGATATTACACCCCTCGATTATATGGATTGAGGTTCTGTGAAGAACATGGTTTTCGAGACTCGAGTAACGTATGAGAAAGATCTTATAGCATAAATCTACGCCACGGCTACAATACTTAGCACACAACGACATGCCTTTGACCACATGCGTCGATCTCTGCACCACTGATACACTCATAGAATGTTGGATTGTTGCTCTATAACACACAGTACGTACTGTGGATGTTTTTTTTAAACAATCTATATACCCTTCCTAGTAAATATATTGTTTAGTCATCCGTTCTGGTTTTTGTCTCGTTTCTCTTGTAAATATTGGCTACATTGCTTCTGCCCAATGATTCATGTGTATTATTTACTCATCTGATGAAAACAGTTAATCTTGGCTATTTTTTATTTTGTTTTTGTGTTTTATATCATTTTTTNCAATCGTGCTCTTTCTTACGGTTGAAGTCGTTTCAGAACCATCCGCCAGTCTAAACTGCGCACTTCAGCAAATAGGAAATGGTCCAAATGTGGCATACACTAAATGTTAACTTACAGTCTTTACAATGAAAATTTGTGCAGTGGCTAACTTTTTGTGTACCCGTGCGCTAGTGCTATTTTACGCAACTACTGCGATGCCAATTTTAATCAATTGGTAAACAGCACCACAAACCATCAATGAACGAACATTTTTGGAAAATGCTTCCTTACAAGTATGGTTAGTGTTTATATCTTGTTTGGTAAAATTTTTTAGGAACAATTTTCACTACTTCGGACATTTGAAACCATAAACACGATGTGATGACCCGAATATGCTTGGTCACCCAGCAGAATACCTTATTGCCTCTCGGGAAGTCGTGAGAGGCATCAGGCGAGTTGTGCTTCCACGATATATAACTTATTTGAAGAAAATGCTGCTGCTTTCTTAACTGTTCATACCTATTAAATTAAATTTCCTAATATATCTACTGTATGTACATAAAACAAACATAATTATATGATGCATTAGTGCTTGATACCTCCTTGCTCCTTCATTAAAACAAAGAAATAATATTACTGTCGTTATATTTAGCTTTCTCAGTAGATTTTAAAAGTATACTCTTAGAATGATTCTTGCAATGTGGGTGAACGACAGAATACAATGACAGAATTTCGTCTGTTGTAGTGCTGTCTACCAGTCTTTATATGTGCCTGAAGGTGGAAGCAGAGTTAATTTCCTAAGAATATGGAGGTAAGTTATTGTTGAAGAAGCTTTTTTTGTATTGTCTTTGTTGTGTTGTCCCGAGTTATTTGCTTATAGATTCATGCAGAATGTTACATAAAACACCAACAAGGTGTAATATATGATACAGAAAAGGATTTAAACATCTCAAAAGATATAAACCATCGTAGTTTCGCCACTATGTGGCGTCAAAGTATTACAGCGCTTCGGACGTCGGACGCATGGCTAGCTACAAATTTAATCAGTTAGACGCCTTCTCCAACATAACAAGGACAAGACATCATTGATAACAAAAAGGGTTCGAATTGTCGACCACGAAATTCATAAAAAAGTGTGCATCGGTTGTGCAGAGATCTGCTGCATCACGACATAGTTCCAGCTCATTTTGACAGAAATTTGCGGGAATGCCTGTATTACTGAATGCCACATATACAATCGATGATTTTGCAGAAGATGGCTTGTTTCATGGCTACCATGTACTAAGATATTACACCCCTCGATTATATGGATTGAGGTTCTGTGAAGAACATGGTTTTCGAGACTCGAGTAACGTATGAGAAAGATCTTATAGCATAAATCTACGCCACGGCTACAATACTTAGCACACAACGACATGCCTTTGACCACATGCGTCGATCTCTGCACCACTGATACACTCATAGAATGTTGGATTGTTGCTCTATAACACACAGTACGTACTGTGGATGTTTTTTTAAAACAATCTATATACCCTTCCTAGTAAATAGATTGTTTAATCATCCGTTCTGATTTTTGTCTCGTTTCTCTTGTAAATATTGGCTACATTGCTTCTGCCCAATTATTCATGTATNTTTCTCTTGTAAATATTGGCTACATTGCTTCTGCCCAATGATTCATGTGTATTATTTACTCATCTGATGAAAACAGTTAATCTTGGCTATTTTTTATTTTGTTTTTGTGTTTTATATCATTTTTTGGGTTTTCTTGTCATGTACTCGTACAACATAGTGTTGCTGTGACATATCCAATATAAGTTTGTTCTACCAATTTATAGGTATTTATTTTAAACGTGTACCTTGCCAAGGAATCGTTCATATCACGCAAGCTTCGCTGTCGGGTGTGCGTTGTTGCCAGTTTCCCAGTCCCTTGTTATGAGAGACAGTTCAGTGTGGAGAAGCTTGAGTGGAGTGCTTAATAGAGTTTATTGTTCGCGCCTTTGCGAAAACTCCCAAATTAAGTTATGATAGTTTCACGTGTCATCGGCAACAAAGCGGTGCAAAAACCAGCATGAAGTTACGCTGAAGTAACGGAACTTTTAGAACGACAAGAAAGATGAAGTGGCGTAGTAGCTGAGGATGCTGTTTGTGTTGTTGGCAGAATCAACCATAAAACACGTATCAAATTATAAAACATTTCTAAGTGCACATTGTGTTCAGGCTATTATAACTAAATACGACTGATGCTCACAAAAAACTATGATTTCCTACATCTTGAGAACATTGTTATATTTATATNAGGCTATTATAACTAAATACGACTGATGCTCACAAAAAACTATGATTTCCTACATCTTGAGAACATTGTTATATTTGCTGATATTATGTAAACTGTAGCGCATACAAACACATCTTGTCTTGCTTTAGTTTATTCTACGTAATTAACTTTTACATAATATTCTCAGTAATTTATTATAGAATATATTATCATAGAATAACACAGATGGTAAAAAGTTACTGCTTTAAAAAGCGTATAAAATGGGAATAGCAAAATTAAATTTTAAGAAACTCTTACGATGCGATAATTAAAATAACAGCAGTAGAAAACCGCAAAGTTGAATCATTCCCCAACTTGAATATTAAAATTATAGGATAACACCAATATTTTAAAATAGAACTCTTGCTAAAACTTTACGACATTCTTGTATTAGTTTATCATCAAGGAGGGCGAATATGAAATATTTGAAAGCACAGTGCACATGTACAAAATATGAAGCGTACATTCAGCGATTAATGGTACTAAAAGCAAACTGAGGTCCAAAAAAAATTTCACATGCTATAGCAAAATAAATCCCTNCTTGAATATTAAAATTATAGGATAACACCAATATTTTAAAATAGAACTCTTGCTAAAACTTTACGACATTCTTGTGTTAGTTTATCATCAAGGAGGGCGAAGATGAAATATTTGAAAGCACAGTGCACATGTACAAAATATGAAGCGTTCATTCAGCGATTAATGGTACTAAAAGCAAACTGAGGTCCAAAAAAAATTTCACATGCTATAGCAAAATAAATCCCTTTCTGTTGGTATATTGAGATATCAAACACAGTTTTTAAGAGGGAATATCAGTGCAGAATACCATCAGGATTTTTATTCATGTGCCATGTACAAAGAAAGTTAAACTGACGACCCATCAGCAGACTCGGCTCTGAATTTAATACCTAATACACTGTGCATTAGAATGCGCGGGTTTGTGCCTGAAAGGCAGTCTCGTCGAGGGGCTGCTGAGAAGATACTAAATCGACCCGCGGTTTTCCATTTTCTGAACATCTTTTAAAGATCTGCGTAGTTTCTTTTTCTAGCTCACGATATATTGTTATACCTCTTGAAAAAACTTAATTTCCTTTCATCTTTCGACTAGCGACCATAAGTATTATCAACTCAATGGTGATGTAAAAAAATCAGAAACCACAATGGCTTTGGTAGACAAATTGTTGCTAAAAAAATTATAATAAAGAAACGAATTACGGTTGCTACCAATTTAATCATCACTTTAAAAGTAGAACAGTAAGACAAAGAAATATTTTCCACATAATGCCGCCGATATTGCTGTAGGTAAACCAGTAGGCATTTATCGTTCCGCAATTATCATAGGCTACATCGTAACTTAATAATAGTCGATTTTACTCACGAAGGAGAAAAATGCATTGCATTTAATTACAATTATTGTTCAGGATATAAAAATTAGATAGCTCTATCATTTAATATGCTGCGTAAGTCCCTTGATTGCTTTTATTACAAGAGGTTTTCATACAATTTTTTGGATGATCATGCATAATGATACGTACGTAGTTACGGACACAAGTCAGATTTCTTGGAGTGTGATCCCAAATGTAACTTAACCATAAATCAGCATTAAACCTTATATCACGCGATGATTCTACGTTGAGTAAACAGTAAGCAGCAAAGAAACGCGTGGGACTTTAAAAAAAAAACCGTATGTACGGTTGCTAGGAATATTAACCTAGAAGAAAAATGCCAAGACCTGAAGCATATATACAGNAAAAAAAAACCGTATGTACGGTTGCTAGGAATATTAACCTAGAAGAAAAATGCCAAGACCTGAAGCATATATACAGTAACTTGGAACAAAATATATTTGACTGACAACGAAAAAACAGCAGGAAATGTGGAACTAGCAAAGAGTATAAGAAAATGCATCCCAAACGCAGTTTCTGTGGATGTTGAAATCAATTAATGTAAGTTTGATAGTCAAAATATGGAAAATGATTTAAATGCACAGTAAAATATCTCTCAAGGCACTACATCAGGTAGTCAGCAAGAAAATGAAACAATATGCTACGTGAATGCTGGTAATGATTCTGTCGAAGAAAATTACGACGGGACATTAGCCAAAACTTCAAAACTTGTGACACGTTCGCAAGTAAAAGCTACATAGACATACACAACCTATTATAAAACCGGAACAATTTTCAAAGCGTAAACAAGACACAGCAAATTCTTTGACATTCTTAAATGCTGCACGTGTATTGAGGATTGTGGTAGTGTAGAATTAACGTTATAAATTAAGCAACCATAACTGTAAGAAAACAATAAGATAAATATTTACTCAAGTTACAGTGGAGAGGGCCCAGTAATTGAAGCAATACACGAGCACATGAAACAAATATAGTATTTTGGGTAACAAACACCTAGACGAAGATTAAAAGTAAATATATATATTTTTTTAAGTATTGAAACGTTGCGCGATAAATAATGGTTAAAACAGCAACTAATAGGCTCCTACTCACCGGCTTTATTTATACGTCCATGCAAAGGTCACTTGCTAAACTGCTCCCGTAGATTATAATTTTATCCACCTGCATTACAATGGCATAAAGTGATTTTATTTATTTAATTTCTATTTAGTGTTTTGGGCGCCTTCGAGTAGCTGCAGGACCTTGATAGGGGAACACTAGACACCGAGTAATGGGAAGGGAACAGGCCAGGGCCTGTCTTAAGGAAACATCTCGGTATTCACCTATCTTGATTTCGGAGAACCCTGGAAGGTTGAAATCTGGATGTTCAGACCGGGAATCTAGGACGTATCCACCAGAATGCGAGTCCAACTGATGCAAACACCTACACGAAGAAGGTCTTTCAATGAGGAATTCGTTGTTGTCCGTCATTCCTTGAAAAGTGACCTGGAGGGAAGAAATTCTGGGGAGTGTTAAACGGAAGTGCCCCGAGAAAATATCCAGCCAATAGCAACGTCCATCACGTTTCCCAGTGTGAGAATCCAGGAATTAAACCCATTTCAAGCTGAATGTGAACCTCAAATTTGTTGAAGATATTGTGGAAATTATTTAATATTCGGTAGGGCCTACTGATTGGGTAATGTGTAACTGAAAAAAAACTCTGTAATCAACTGGAATCAAAACATGTGGTAGCAATATTACGTATTTTATGATAACTTTTGGGGTCGCTACTGTTACTTTGCATTTTTAATTATTCAATACCTCAAAGTTAATGAAATAAGTTTCCTTGCATTTTTAACAATAAACCCCATAGTTTTCGAAGAATAAGTAAATAAAAAAAAAATGCAATGCCTGGCACTCTGGCATACTTTTTATGCCTTTAAATGATGTTAATTTAAAACGTAGGTACTGTGTCGGGAAGTTTCAAACACATGGGAGAGCAACATCGTCTCTCATTGCTTCAGTGGAATATTAATTTTCATAAATAATTCCCATAAATGGTCAGGTGGCGTGGCAACAGAGGGTTTGTGAAAATTTGGAACACTTTTTTTTTTTTGTTAGATTCAGATATACACTAACGTTTGTGAAAAATGCAATACCATGAAGGATACACGTGATTTAAATGAATTTTATACCAAAGATTATGAACATGACAATACACAATAAATTACATGATCTCTGTCTTTGAAAATTCAGTATGGTGTGAAACCCCCACGTGCTGCAATCAGAGCCGCTAAACGTCGTGGCATGGAATCAAAGAGAACCTGAATACGTTCCTGGGGAATCTCCCTCCATGTGATTTGTATGCGAGTCCACTAAGCATCAACAGTGGTTGCTGGAGGACCATGTCGAACAAGTCGCCGACCAACCATATGCCAGGCATGTTCGATGGGTGACATGTCAGGTGAACGTGCAGGCCAGGGAAGCAGTGGTACCCGTCGTTCATTGAAGAAGGCTTGCACATTCCTCGCCACATGTGGCTGGGCATTCTCCTGCTGAAATATGGAATATGGAGTTGCCTGAAGGAGGGACAGTATCTCGGGCTCTTAAACCTCCCTGACGTAGTGGTTGCTGTTCAGATTGCCCTCAATACGCAGGAGTCAAGATCGCATGTTGAATCCAATGACACTGCTAACCATCACACGTTGCGTTTGTAAGCTATGCTGCTCCACAATGCAGGCTGCGGGATTGCGGTCACCACAGTAGCGCCGAACAAGTATGCGGCCTTCACTGTAGGGCAGGTTGAAGTGCGACTCGTCTGAAAACATTACATTTTGACACTCAGCACGCCAGCGACGGCGTTCACGTGTCCATTGCAGTCTGAGGCGCTTGTGGGTTTTGGACAATGGAAGCCGACGCAATGGCATGAGTACCACCAGTCCAGCCCGCAGCAGACGGCGTAGAACCGTCGATGCAAACAGGTCCATATCCGCTGCAGTGTTCCGGTGTCGAGCCAACCTTGGACGAGGCTGTACGGTCCGTTATGGCCACGTGGACAAGATGGCGGTCATACCGTGCTGTGGTCACATTGCGTGGTCCAGTGCCCCCTTGTCGCTGTGTACGCCCTCTTCTATCCACTCGTTCCACACATACGTCACTGTCGTTTAAGCATGCTCTGTACGAGCCGAAATGTCACGGTATGACAAACCCGTTTCCCGGAGACCGATCATTCTGCGTCGTTCGATCTCACTCACATGCTGATATGGCACCCTTTGACGTCGACGAGGTATATTGGCACTTTATTTCACTTCGCTTGACGGCTCTTCACTGACTGAGCTTGGCGTAACACGGACCTTTCCGGTCACAGACGAGAGGGCGCTGCTGGGACTACGTGTAAGCCATCTCTCTGCAATAGTAATCACTTATTTCTGGTACACTGTTCTACACGTCCTCAGAGTTTGGATTCATACGAGCCATTCTTTATTGGTGTTGCAATTTTCACAAACAAATGTGTATATTTGAGGTTTAAAATATTCATTTAAAAAACTGCCACATAAAAAATTATATGAAAGCAGAATAATATAAATGTTTTTTTTATATGCGACCACAACGGCTACACAAAATTCAATAATTTTATAAAAAAAAAAGGCATAAAAGCTCTAAAATATAGTACCCCTGGGTATTTTCAAAATTCTTTGCATGACAACCCCATTAAAAAATAACGAATAAAATTACTTACCTTTTCATAATGAAAAAAATTACCGAAAAACCTTTCCCTCTGGTTGGAAAAAATTTCCGAGGGTCTTGATTATCCGAGTCCCTCTCTGCTTCTCTGCCCGGAAGCAAGAAGCCACATCCTCATGTTCAGCGCGTCGTTTCATCAAACACGTCGAGAACATTACCAAACAATTTTGGGCATCGCTGGCGCTTTCCCGTGACGTCACAAACAATACGCATGCTTTTTGAAATTTTAGAAGAAGGGGGTAGATGAGAAATGTGACTGAACGAGTGGCAAGCAGGCGGCGGCATGCGCGCACTTGGTGGCCAGCGCTCCGATGGACCGCAAGCAGTACGATGGGCTCCCTTCGCAACTCGACGCACCAGGTTATGTCCGACGTTCTCGAACGCCTCCAACTCCCACGCAGACCACGTCGGACGATACGTAGGATGTAAATTATCTGTTTCTAAGTAAGTGAACGTCTATAGATGTGACACCCGTTACGTTATATTTTTATCTATTTTACAAAAAATCTAAAACAGTAGCATATGAGTATATTTGCCTGGATTCCGCTCTCACGCAAACAGATTCGTAGTTTCTGAAGAATCTTTAACTTACTTTAAACTAAAAAAAAAAAAAAAAGTTTTCCTAACTTTTTAAAACTGTATTTTAATGGTTTCCTGAATATTTACTTGAGATAATTTTTTCCTTTCAATGTATATTGTTTTAAATCTGAGTTTGGATATTATGGTAATGAAATTACATTTTTTTAAATAGTGCCTGAAATTTGTGGTTTTGTCTTTCAGGTATTCTAGCACTGTAAATGCTTCATCTGTATAAGTGCCATTAGTACCACTCATATATATATATATCTATATACATACACATATTCCTTAGGCGTGACATTAAGACTTTGCGGCTTAGCTATCAGAACGCTGGCGTCCCACACAACGATTGTGGTTCCATTACCACATCAGGCGAAACTGTTTCTTAGAATGTGGAAAACTTAGAATAACTGCGTTTGGGCTTTCTTGGGAAAATTTCTTCTCCTCTCACTGCTGCACTATATTGCTGCCTCATACTGGAGTCTTGCTTAACGTGACACTTCAGAGATGGAAAGCAGTTATGCGTCCCACATTAGAAGCATTTCACTGAGTGGGTATTACTACCACCCTAACGTGCAACGGTATATGGTACTTATTTTTACGTGACCGCGTAATCACTAGTTCTTATTTCTTTGTACTTCACTATATACGACAAAGCAGAGGAAGGGAAAGAAGTCCAGATGTTAATGAAGCTACCGAGGCGGGAATTCTGTACACAATCAGCGAAGTTTGGTTTATTATTTTGAGCAAACAAATATCCCTGTTTCAGTACTTTTTAAGCTATTCTAATTGTCAAGCTTGATATTTGCTGGAATCAGGCGTAAGGTTTCAAAAGTTATCAGGTAGTGTGAGAGACATCAGGTACGAAGGGGAAGGCGATGTGAAGCCTTTCTTTCTGAAGAAAAGCAGGGTAGTAAATGTTGTGTTTGTGCCTGTATGTGTGTGTATTTGGGTATACAAGCGAGAATGCATTGCTCTCATCATTATTAGTATTTACAGATTGGATGCTAACTCACACTAGGGATACTCAAGTTAAGCTCCGGATTCCTGCAAGGCGCTAGTCAGAGCACGGACCTACCGAGGATCGATCCCGCACCGCCGCTCTTGGAGAACGGCGTAGTGAGAGACGATCACCCGGCCGAGCGTTCGGGAGGACACGGGTTCGAATCTTGATCCGACTTAGGTATACCATGGTTTTCCGAAATCTCTCCCGGTCAATGATGGGATTGCTTCATACTACAGGCCAAGGCTGATTTCTTCCCCTTCCTGCTTCTCCGAGCAACTGCTCTCTATCTCCCCCTCTCCCTCTCTGTCTCTAGCGACCTCGCTGTTAAGAAAACGTTAAGAGAGTTGGTCACGAAAAAAAAAAAAATTATACCACATACTATTCAACTTTCAGATGTTATCTGTTATTACTCTCTCCTTTCAAAAAAAAACTGAGCGCTTATTTTACGCATAAATACACGTCAAAGTTTTATACACGACAAAGTTACAACTGTACTGCTTTAGAAATAGAAAAAACATGCAGTTTAACTTACGTACAGAAATGAGATAATTCAAACTGAAAGAAGATTTCAAAAGTGATTTTAAGACGTCTATAAAATCGTTCAAGAAAATGTTTTTGCAATTCGAAACGATTGCTAAAAGTGAGGGAAGTCAATACATTTTTTTTATTTATGGCTGTTCTTGAATTTTTGTAAAGTAAATACATTAAAATGAATTTAGATAAGCTTCTTTGGGTCGCCTTTGTTAAATTTTCTGCAAATAGTTATCTTTATTTTATTTGTACATTACGAAAACAGAAAAAATTTTGTTTTGACATAGCAATCTGCAAAAACAATGCGCTCTTAAAAAGTGGGTGCGTGTACTTACCTACGCGCGTTAGAAGTTAAACTTCTTTGGCGTGACTAAAATAAAATTTTATTACGTATGCAAATAATGTATGTAAGTAAGAAAAACCATAAAATGAGCGAAGAAAGACATTAAATACAATTAATAAAGGTTTGATTAAAGAACTTAATTAAATTAAAATTATATGTATTTTTATACAGTTTAAAAAATATTAAAATATTCATTGTCATATAAAACTCAGTCAAATGTATTTAAATTAAATTAATCTATTTCCATTGGTTCTTTTGATGGTGATTGAATGGGCATGTGAGTTTCAAACGGTTTGTGATAACTGAAATATGATACAAATAGTCTCGTAGAAACGTTATGCAAATATCGTGTAAATACAGCATCAATGGTGGTGCCGTGTCGTGTTGTAGAAACTGTAGTGTCATTATTTACGGATATACGTAAATCTTCGTGCAAATAGTTGATAAGTGGACCAGAATTTTCTAAGCTGAAATTGACGTTAAAGTCTCCACTTAAAATCATCGGTAACTTATCCTCACCTCTACCCATATAACTGTTCTATACGGAAATAGCGTCCGTTTTTAAAAATGAATAATATCGTCTATTTTTTGATTTGGAGAAATGTAAATTGCTATTAAAACAATGTTTTCACCATCTTCCATTCTACATTCAGCTACACAAAATTCACCCACTGATAACATCGCTGAACTTACAAATTTGGACTGTTTTACAGTCATATCGATACATGGAGTAACAATGTTAGTAGTGTCGTTCACACTATGATATATAGCAACTCCTGCAGCTCGAACATTTGATCGCTTATATTGAATTATACAATTGAAATTTGGTGTACTAATTGCCTCATTATCATGTAACCAAGTTTCATGTAACATTAAAATTTGTGAGTATTGTATAATTAAACGTTTTATAAAACGTCATCGCTGTTTTAATTGGCACAGAAACTCCTTGTTGTTGAGTTTCAGCTGCATTTGCAGATTTTTTCCGCTCTCAATTCTGCCAACACATTTCAGCGTTATTCTTGGTCATCGCAAAAACTAGAATAGAAATAAAATTACACATAACTAACGCTTAAATTAGAAAACGTGGTTTAAAAATTTTATTGAAAAATATTTGATCATTTGTTTATACAATATTTACATATAATTTATTGCAGAGAAAATGTATTCAAAATAAAAAAATATGTATAAGATTATTGTATTTGACCAAACAAAATGATAGTGTGTTTATAAAAAGTTTTATTGATTTAATAAAATAAAGGCCTGAGAATAATACCTACAAAAAATTAACCTGAAATACTTGAAAACATTTCCAAATTTTACTATACAATTTTTGTCACTAACAAATTTTTCATGCCACAATGTAAGTAAAATTAATTCATAAGATATATATATATATATATATATATATATTCACAATGAACTACTAATATAAATTAAATGTTTTTCAATTTGCTTATTACATAAACTAATTTTCTGTCGGTTTTAAATATAACTACGTGCTATGTTATGTACCTTGCGTTTGTATATAGCTAGAAGGTACGCACATGCGCGTTGGGTCATACCCCTACCACGTTCACTGTTGAATTTCGTTACACTGTGCGCGCGCAACTTCCGTTGTACACTAAACTTTTACCCCCAACGCGCCAAAAAAAGGTATAACTTCAAAAAATTTTATCTGAGTAACAAGTAGTCATAGATAATGTATACAAGTTGAACAATATATATATATAATATATACAAATAAACATACACAAACTTGTTTGTGGCCAACGTCCTTAAGACCTACCAACTTGCCTGTTTTCTCGACTTAATAATATGAAAATTAAAACACTGAAATTAGTATTTTTATTGTTTTGAAAGCACACAAAAGCTTGTGACGGTATCACATTTAGCTACAGCCTTTTGCTACAAGAAGTAACGTCCTGCGTTTATGACCTACGTGAGCTACGTGGGAGCTGAAAACCTTACCTGTGTGCGTCGCAGCCCCGTAGAACTACTGCTACTGCTCCGGCCAGCGGCGGTCACGGAGTGCGCGCGGGGCATACTGCCTGTCGGGTAGCACTACCCCTCCAAACCCTCTGTTCGTGAGACCTTCGAGGAGCATGCGTCCACATGTGACGTCACGGAGAAGTGTCATCAACGCTCTTGGCTGTTTCCAAATGTTCTGGATTGTCATTAAGGAGCACGACGAAGGAAATATAATAAGTATTTTCCTGCTTTGAGAGAGAGAGAGAAAGAGAGAGAGAGAGGAAATAGAGGGGAGAGAGAAGCAGAGGGAGACTTAATGTAGACCCAGTTTGCGGAACTTTGTTTCCCAAAGGAGAAAAAAGGGCTAAAAATNTTTAAGGGAATTATTGTAATAAAATTGTAATTTGTAAATCTGTATTTGGTAAATCAGAGGAGTTATTTTCATAATAATTTATATAATATTCAATATTCTAATTCTCGTGACCATTGTGGTCTTCTGTTACTGTACTAAAAGTTTGGAAAATTTTTAATTGGGAAATTTTTGGTAACATCCAAAAAGGAATTTGTCTCCAAATACAGAGTGAAAATATAATACGCAAGTTAAAAATTTCACAAACCTTAGCACTTATTACCTTCTTTGACACCTTGTGGTAGGGAAGCTGTTTCTGCTTTTTGGGAATTTTTTCCACTTAAGGAAGGTGAGAAGAAATTAGCTGTTTCCATGTTTTGAAACGTTACTGGCATAAGCTAGTAAAACATTTCTTTTTAAACTTAATCTCTTTCTCAGAAAATTTCAAACGCCATGTTTTAAATTCCAACGGCTAATTTAGAAATTCCTTCGGTGATAAACGCATGGACTCGCGTAAAGGAGAACTTGGGTTCGAATCCCGGTCCGGACATACTAATTTCGGTTTTTCATGGTTTCCTGAAGTCACTGCAGATGAATGAGGTCCTTCCTACAGGCAATGGCGAAATCCTTCCCCATTCCTGCTTCTCTGAGCAACTTGCTCCGTCTCTAATGAAATCACTGTCGACGAGACGTTAGTCCAACCTAACTATTTTCCTACGACCACCGACGTGCTCATATCCGAAGTCATTACGGTGTTAGCTACATTCTATTCGCAGTATCTTCAAACTTTTTGAATCAAACCTTTAAATAATCACCCCATGCATGACGTGTTTGTTTTGTTTCCTAAACATTTAATGTCTTAGAAGCGTTTGATACTTCTGTTAACATTAAATTATCTTATTTTTGGTAAATAGGAACTAATACTTAAATTTTATCTATAAATTACATTATTTCATTCATGGTAAATATGAAAAGAAAGAAAAGAAAAAATGTGTGATGGTAATGTTTAGTAACGGCTGTTCACAGTAAAGTGAGCGCTTTTGAAACTAACCTTTGGAAAAATCCACTGCCCGTAACTAAACATATGCTACATAACACCCTGTCGTACAGTCTCCTAGTTAAGTTGGCAGCGAATTAATAAA